>SJOL01006435.1:389838-476597 GCA_004794785.1 Opisthorchis felineus
AGACTGAAAAAACTGTGGTCTGCACCGGTGCATTGAAAAGGGGTAGACTTGGGCCACTGCGTTTACAGGTGAGCCCCCGCAGGCTGACAGGTGAAATGGTGGGGAAAGAGGCAATCGGGCATCTAATGGCACTGGCCTTGTTAGAAAAGACGTTACTGACGGTTGTTTTCAGGAATGTGCGGATATTCTGGATGGTTCCTTGCTGAACCAGGACATGTACGAAACGTTTGAGGTGATGTGGCCTGCGGCAGGGCGCGACAGCGGGGACGGGTGACCTGTGCGCTACAGTGGTGGTGCGTATTTGGATTGTGGAGGGACAGTGGTGGATCCGGACGCGCTGGATGAAGTAGTTGCATAGGAAGTGACCACACATAACCACAGTGGTGTATAGCCGGGTTTTCGGGGCCTCTCTGGAATCACAGACAACAGGTCCTGGCTGGCCGTCGGCGCCGTCATTACTTACTGTGAGATAATGGGTGAGTGATCGGGACCCGTGCTTGTTGGTGTGTCGCACGTGTCGTCAGAGGGGTGATGAGGAAGGGGGCCTTGTAAACTGAGATCTGAAAAGCCAGGAGTGTGTGAGTATATAGGCGCCTTCTAAAGTTGTCGGCATTTACACGTGACAGGAGAGTTGGGCGTGACGTTCAAGGCTTTCCCATTCTAGAGCAGGATAGTTTGAATGGTGCGCCTGTGGGCTGCCTGGCAAATTCTTGGCAAAGCGGCGAGGCTCTGATCTTTTGTGTAGGGTAGCGAGGAAAACGGAGAGCAGATGCAAAGTTGTCGGAGCTTTCCAAAAGATCTAAGTCGCATAACTTAGTTTGAGATTGGTGTGTAAAAAAATGGAGTCGCCGAGAGGGATGCCACAGGCAGAGAGATTAACCGTTCATACAGTTTAGTCGGCTAGAGCACACACAGCTGATTGGTTACCTGCAACCTGGCTTATTTTGGGGAGCATATTACCCGTTCTACTGCAGAAATGCGTTGAGCCAGGCCACTTGTTGTGCCTGTGAGGGAGATAGGGCGGTGTAGCATGGCAGCTTCTTTGGTGCTGAAGTTACGACGGTGAGTCGGCATGCAAGGTCAGAGAAGGGCGTTGAGGCAAATAATTAAAATAATAATGGGCCTGTTTGTCGTGCACAGGTGGATGGGCAAGAGTTATGTAAACCAAACAGCAAAACTGGTCTCAAAGAGTGACGCAATGTGCTGAGAATAGGCCAAAAAGCTCTCCTGGTACCGGCCGCTGCTTTCGCCCCTCTTTAGACCACTGGCTACGTGAAGACCACAGCACCTATGTGGACAGCGTTCAGGATTTTTGGGCCCGTTTTTTATGGATGGGAAATGATTGTATTTACACTGATGAAGAACCCAGATAGAAACGCGAAGCAGGGAATAGTCAGACTTAAATTCTTATATCGTGAACGTTCAGGCTGCATCACAGTCGATGCAGAAGATGACACGGTTGACAGCTCTGCATTCAACTGCATGCCCTCCTCCCAACTTCACCCCGTAGCCTGTACTGAGCCTGATACAGTACCTCCTGCCGTGGTTTCAGACCCATTTCGCCTACTACTTACCCATCTGCCGCCAGTATTGAATACTCCTTCCCGGACTCCAAACCCTGCTTCATACTACCCCACCTCCAGGTACCAAGTCCCCCCAGTACTAAACCCCACGGTGAGTGAGGTTACAAAGTTCCTACTTAGTACCGTTTGCTCACCAATGAGCTTGTCAATAGTGCTTTTCAGTGCCCGCTCATTGTTGCCCAGAACCCATAATCTCCGAGCAATTGGTGCCACTGCAAGACCAAGTATGATCTATGTGACTGGAACATGGCTCACAGATGAAACTCCTGACACGGCATCTCAATCCCTGGCTGTGGTATTCACCGCTCTGGTAGAAAAAACTCAAGGGGCGACAGCTGTGCCATCTATTATAAACCAGAACTTCGTTAACCCCTTTTGACGATTCTTCTCTGGAAGGGATTCCAGGGACCATCTGGATATCTACAGAGCTGAACAAACGACCTGTTCTAGTAGGTTGTATCTATCTACCACCGGCCCCCTCTCCCGCCTCCATTGCTGACCCTTCCCGTGTTATCTCTACTGCACATGCCCTTCCTTATTCGTCTAAATTTCCGCTGAGTGACTTCAACCTGCCGGATATCTCCTGGTCTCCCACTACGGGCCCCGCCCGTTACGCCGCACTGCTTGCCCAACTTAGTGTGGGAGGCTGGTCCCAAATTGTACGTAGCCCCACTCGTGGCTTACATACCCTGGACCTAATATTCTCCAACGATGGCCATTTCACTACAGCAGCAGTTGGTCCGCACTCACCAGGAGGTGATCGCTGCGTCGTTTCTTGCAAGGCAGTCAGTTGTGGCCAAACTGTTCCTCTGAGTCCATCCCTGTTTCATCTCCTCTCTCTGGATATTTTACCAGCTTTTTCGTCCACGCTGGCTCCCCAGGATTGGGACGACTTCTTCCTCTCGACAAATGCACTACGCGTCTGTGACACCTTTCATCAAAACCTATTGACTAATCTTCAGCTTGTTTCTCCTGTAAAGCGTTTTCACTCCAGTATCTCCAGCCACGATAAGTTATTATTAACCTTGGATGCCAAAATACATCGGGTTGGCAGAGAATATCGGAAATCTCAGGATTTCTCATTACTTATTCACATTAATAAACCCCCTACTGACCGAGAATCCTTGCGGGTATCTCTCGAACGCCGAGAAGAGAACACCGTACTCAGAGCTCCTTCCCATACCAAATTACTCAGCCAGCTGTTCCATAGGCGTTGCACCCCAAACAGCCACTTAATTGCCTGTCTGCGTTTCACAGGTAGTGGCCCCATCAGTGGCCCCACTGTCAATATAGCAGACAATCTGAACGCTTACTCCGCCAGGTGCTACTTGCCCACTGCATCTAACTCCAAACCCATACCCACTGCCTCATATCTTCAAACTCTTAAGGGTCGGGGTAACCACCAGACCCTCAGGTACGTAACCATCTCCCTAGCTGATGTTTTTTCCCTTCTTCTAAGGATTAAGGACTCTGTTGTGCCAGGGGCCGACGGCCTTCCACCCCGTGTTCTGAGACAAGGCGGCCAAGATATTGGAATCCCTGTATTAAATCCTTTTACCCACTCTATAAACCATGAAGTCGTCCCCTCTCAGTGGAGGAAATCTATAATCCACCCGCATTTCAAATCCGGATCTAGACAAAATCCTTCCAGCTACAGATGAATCCGCCATACCTCTCTCCTAATGAGAACCCTTGAACTTCTGGTCAGAGGTCCATTAACCAAGTTCCTCATGGCTACTGGTGCTATAGATGACCAACAGTATGGATTTCTGTCTCAAACATCCGTTAGTGGCTGCCAGCTTCACTTATTTGAGACCACCACTGCAGTCTACGACGCTATATACTCCACTGTAACAGCCTTTGACCAGGTCCCCCATGCAACCCTGCTACATAAACTCAGTACCGCTGGCATCATTGGAAACTTATTTCAGTGGTTCGCCTCCTACCTATCTGACAGGAGGCAAATAACACAAATCGGGGACATACAATCATCTCCACTATCGATCACCAGTGGGGTCATTCAAGGAAGCGTGCTAGGCCCCATCCTTTTCTTACTGTACATCAACGACGTCTTCGGCGCCATATCCCACAGTAAGGTCTCCCTCTTCGCGGACAATAAAAAAATCGAGTACACATTCCCCCTCTGCACAAGCCCTTATCTTTCACCAGATTAAGCAAGACTTAGATTAACTGACTCGCTGGTCAAACGACTCTGGCTTAAGCTTCTCCTCCACGAAATCCCACATAATTTCCTGCCGCTGCACCCTCCCGGCTGATGCTTTCACAATTAATAGAAATCCTATCCCTCATTCCACGGAGATCAAAGATCTTGGCCTCAGATACTCCTGTACGTTTAGCTTTTCCCACCAGGTGCAGTTTCAGGTTGCCCGAGCACGCAGGTTCAGTTTTTTAATACTACGCTCCTTTCACCTTCCAGACACAATGGCTGCGATTTTTAAGCTATGCTTTCGGCCTAACTCTAACTGACAGAAACCAAACCAAAGTCAGCTTTTTTCTTCATTACTAGAGTGCATTATACGCCGATATATATATCAAAACCATCTGATGATGTGCTCCACAGCGCATTAAACACTCACACAAACAACATCGCGGTACGCTTCTGCTTGACATGGTAGCTCACACCAGCGCTCAGTCGCCGTTTAGCGATAGCGCGCTCGCCCTGAATATCACCATTCCGTTCCCATCGTCTCATTGGCAACTGCCATTTAATTGTCTCCCCCGCGGCTTGCCTTTACCAGTGTCTGTTTGCTGTCTGCTTGTTCGAATTGACTGAGCTGTTTTTACTGGCCTTGCTCTCCCCGACCGGAAAAAACTGGTAGCTGGAGTATTTTAATAATGCACAAACCGCATTCATGACTGCTTGGATGGTTTTCCACCTTGCAGATCTGGTAGTATGCACGAGGGATGAAAACCTCGTGTGGTGGACGGGTACGCCCTGCAGAGAGGGTCGGACTGTTACGTTGCACCATGGCGCGTTTGTATGCCCACCACCCCTCCAGTAGCATGGGTGCATCTCCCATCGCCGCTGGTTCTGAGCATAGCCTTTAAATTTAGCAAATTAATTAAAAGGAGGAGCACTGCTGTCTTCTGTTTGTTGCTGCTGGTGTTGTACTCGCCTCGGTTGAGTTATTTATCTGGCAAAGCTATAAACTACAAATGAGAAAAAACTGGCCTTCCGTCCGTCAAAAAACAATATATCTGAGATAACCTGAGGATACTCTGCGACGCCCATGACCTACATCGACGTCCATAGCTGTGGAATCGTTAGAATCGAGGCTACACCGCACCAAAACCCACCTCGTCAGCCAAACAAAAAACACCTACCTGCTGCTCCCAGGAGTGGACACATACAATATATATATATATAGTGAGACTCCAAACCTTCCACTACCAGCATGCGAGACTAGCGTCCAAAGTCTTCTTCGCCACGCACCACTTATAGACTGAAGCTGCTAGTAGTGCTTCGGGGACCGGTAACCGTTCCCCTTAAATTCACCTTCCCACCTAGGTTGTCCAAGTATTGTCCAATTCTCTGCCTACTGCATTGAACTGTCCCCTATCTCAGGTAGCACAATAGCATATATTGACAATCTTAGCTTGACTTTGATGACTAGACTACTGTAACGACCGTCTCGATTGTTTGAGCAACGGGCACCAATGTTAGCAACCAAACCGGCACAACTCCGAACGAATCGTTACGCAAGTGCGCTATACTATAAAAATAAAAGTAGCTATACGGATACAAAATTACAAACCTCAACGGTTTTCGACAAACGGTGAGGTACTCCAAAAAGCAAGCAAAGCCGATATGGATCGACAGCCAACGCGTGATCGAAACGGGTAGCAGATTGATGCATTACACAAATCTATGGTACAAAAATAATATAACCGAGGCGGTAAAAACGGTTTTCGTAGCAAGGAAAACGGAAGATACAAAGGTCTTTGCCAAACTGAAATGGAGTTCAACTATAATTCAAAAATAAAATGGGAGGTTCATTTGAATTGATAACCGGGAAGGCAGTCATTCAAGATGGGAGGCAGTTTTAAAGATATACAAAGTTGCAACAACTACTGAGTGTAGATCCATCCTTATTCCGTCTCGTTTAAACATTTGTTATCACCACCCTGACTGTGGCAGACGTTCAGTTTTTTTAAAGGACTATAATCTGTCTGATGACTCCTATAACTCTCCAGGCCTTACTGAACTCATCCCATCTCATTTTCTTCCCAAGCTTCGACCTGCGGTATTACATGCTATGAACGTCCTGTTTGGCCGTTATCCCCTCCACCCGATCTGTGCACTGCACCTGAAGGGATCCCCGACCGGAAAAAAACCAATACTACCTGCGACATTACATTGGTCTTGCTCTCCCTGCGGAATCCCCTGGGAAACCCACATCCCACTACTCACAGAACTGCACAGCCCGGCCCAAATACCCCAGTCATGACGTCCGTCATGGGGCCGCCCAGCAACTGAAGTATTTCAGTGAGGTGACGGCACGGCACTGCAATACCCAGTTTAATAGCATACCCACAACTGTTCACTTCCTAATTTGACTGCGCCCTCTCGCCCACTCGTTCCCTTACCTACAACCATAATCAAAGTCTTCATCTGGTCCCAGCCGCCTCCGGGATGCGTTCATTCCAATCCACTGAACTTCCATTGCATCTAAAGATCCCGGCGTCTTTTACTTTGTACTCCTCACCAAGACAGCCATTTTCCGTGCAGTTCGCGTTCCTTCTAGTACGTTTGCGTGAACACATTCGCCCAAGGAACTTTTACGCCCGACCCCGCTCCAGCAGCAACACTAGCGGTTCTCTCCAGTTTCACTGCACATTGTGATTCTGAGTTTCCTAATACCATTTATCCGTGCCGCGTATTCCCCCACTTACACTTTTCGTGACTCTGGCCATGCACCTACCAGCCCAAGGCCACGAACCCTCAGTGACGGTTTTAGGCTTTAGTTCGAATTGGCCGGTTAGATCGTGGCAGTTCTGCTGCCTCTCCTGATCCGTCATTCCGGTTCCACTTTTTCCGCAGATTGAAGTTTATTATTATTATTTTTATCACGTACCAGGCAGGAAGCCTCTTGCTATGCTCTCCCTCGTATTGTTTTTGCCCGCCACTTTCAAATCTTAACAATTGTATCTTGTCTCATCTGATACGTTCCCCATAAGAAAGAAAGAGCCCTTGTAATTTTGGTCCCCTACCCATGCCGCCTCAGGCGTGACCAAGTCAACTCCGGATTATGCCTACTGCTTATGTCGCCGTCCCTTTTCCACGGAATTCCCAGTACCCACAAACCCCATCCGTCATGCACTTATTCTGACTGTAACTTTATGATCATGCCTGAAGGTATGCCACCCACTAGTTGGGAATAAACATTATTATTATAGCATTGGCAGCCTCGCCGGCTGGCCTATTACTAAACCCAAGCTTCTCTAACCTGCCACCGAATGCCAATTTCGCACGACTGACAGCTGTACGGAGGGGCGAGGATAACATGAGAATACACTTCTGATATTCTGTAACCATTAAGGAAAAAGGAAGGACACAAAAGAGAGAAGGATTAAAAATAAAGGGAGGAGCAACATATACACAAAAATGTTCGAAAAAGCTCGAAAAGCGAAACAAGAAGGGGGAGAAGGCGATTTTTACGAACTGACAAACTGAACTGAATATTCGTCTCCACACTGCATTCGTTCGCCGCAGTTCAGGCAAAACAATGCATTTGGCTGAACGACAAGGACGAATCCAACCCTGGAAGCTTGGGCGAAAGCCTCGATCCTGTGTATCGATCCATGAATCCGTGAATCTGTGAACTGCCGTGATGTACTATATACGGATTTGTTTCCGAAGCCCATTCTGACCCATTGACTACCCAAGGCAGCGATGCTTGGAAGGAGGCAAGCCTCACGTGGACGCAGCGCCCAAAGTACGTAGAGCTATCAGCGCTTCTTTCCGCAACAGACAATAAAAGATCAGCAGCGATCCCCACACCCAAGCCACAACTTCTGAGCTGGACTGGGTCAGACGTGCGGAGACAAGCGGCGAAGCCTACCGACAGATCAACCACATGCGTTGACCTCGAAATCGGGGAATGCTGTAAGAACCCTAAAACCACTGAGAATGTGAAGCTGCCAATCTCCAGCTCCACTCCGTCGAAAGTGACCTCTTCGATTGTGGACTCAGTCGTCTTCACCCCGACAGCCAAAGCCACAAACCTAACAACAATGAACCAGAAAATCCTTTGTGCACCCAGTGAGTCACGCTGATCGCGGCAGACTCTGGAGTCCGCACAATCACAAAAGGAGTGCCAAATCAGGAAACTGCTTCAAGGTGCAGTCCTCTACGAAAACGAGCCTCATGGAAGCGCCACCAAAAGGAATACTTATTGGTGCTGCCACCCAACGCTCAGGGCTCCACAGAGGCACCTTATCGAGCAAACCGCGCCAAGATGCCCAAAAAACCAAACAGACGCAGGTTTGCGCAAAATCCTTGAAAAACAGCAAACCCAGTCGCCCAAAGGCGGTGGTGAATGAGCTACAAGTAGCAGCGGTCGAAAGTTTCGCCCACAAGGGGAAAAGCTACGTCCCCCAAAGGTAAAATGCCCGCGGAAACCGGGCTCCCACGGGGCGAAAGAAACCCTGCAAATAAACAGCAGTCCCCGAAAGCACCAAGACAGGAAGCAGACCAGTATGCCGTAGAAGCCCCTTCGAAGCCTTGGACTCAAACCCAACTACAGCTATTAAGTCTGCTAACCTCTCGGCTCCTCACCTTCGGAGGCAGCAGTGACAGTCTTGAAATGCTTGCCCACTAACTGCCTCAGCCTTTTCAACAAACTTTGCGATATAAAACAGTCAGTTTGCCTGGAACGGCCGTCCATAATCGAATTCACAGAGGCCTGGCTCGAACCAGATGTCTCTGACGCGGAGATCTCGATAGACGGCTACTCCATTTTTCGAGCTGACTCAAAACGAGGGAGGGCTGGTGGGGTAGCTTTGTACCTATATGCGGCCCTGCCCATCCCGATTGTCCTCTCTGATACCACTCCTGCACCTATTTGTGATACACTGTAGATTCAAATTCCACTGCGCTGGTCTGACACTCTCCTCCTCGGTGTGGTCTACCGTTGCCCCTCGAGTCCTTCGGGAGATGACCAACTCCTCATACAAACCCTTGGGCAACTCTCCTCCAGCTACTACTTCACTCATCTCTCGCTGGTAGGTGATTTCAACGCTCCAAAGGCCTCCTGGATGGAGCTACAGCGCGTCGGATCAAGCGGACCTTTTTCAGCGGCGTTGACCAAAGTCGTTCAACAGAGCGCTTGGACTCAACATGTTGTTGCACCTACCAGATACCGCGCAGGCCAACAACCATCCCCTTTGGATTTGGTCATCACCAACGAAAGTGACTTCGTCGATCAGGTGATAATTAACGCTCCACTGGGACACAGTGACCACTGTGTCCTGACCTTTGATTCCATCTGCTACTGGGCCAGAAATCCCGATCCTCAAACGTGGATTCGAAACTTCTGCCGTGAGGACTCCTCAGGAATGCGCACCTTTCTTGAACAAGTTAAAATGGGACCAGCTTCAGTGAAAGACTTATACAGGACCATTGTCCAGAAAGTTCACGAGGCTGACGCGATGTTCGTCCCCAGAACACCAGCACGCAGCTGGATGAGCCGCAACCTACCGAAAAGGATTCGGCGTCTTCTAGAAATGGGGACCAAATATTTTTCAAAACGTTGACTACAGGAGACACAGAAAATGAGCTGGCATTTCGTAAAATGAAGAACCGCTGTGAATCAGAAATCCGCCAAAAGAACATACGAAAGTAAGCCACCATTCTGGACCTCGCCCCGAAAAACAGAAATGCGCTGTTTAAATACATGAGATATCGCCGCAGAAACAAGCGTTCTCTTTGGGGGACGGGAACGGGCAGCCCACGAGTGACCCAATAGTGGTATCTGAGGTCTAAAGGTATATATTCAGCCCCAGCATCCTCGTCACATCCAATCTTGTCAAGGCGTAACTACGAACGGCCTCTAACCGACTTGGTTTTCATGGTGGAGAACATTCGTCAACTGATGCACAAGATCAACCCGTTCTGCGCGTTGGGGCCCGATGAAGCTCATCCAAGGATCCTGAAGGAAACGTCATTCACACTGGCAAATCACTTCTACTTGCCGCTTCGTCAGTCGCTTGACGAAGGCTACCTTCCCTCTGCTTGGAAGGAAGCGATTTTCACGCCAATCTGCAAAACTAGTGACTGACTGTCGCCCGGCAGCTACAGGCCTGCTAGCCTCACTAGCGTGCCATGCCAGGTTATGGAACGCATTCTGAAGCTCGAAGACAGCACGAGGATAGAGGCGAAAAAAGATTTGGTTATCTGGCTCTCTTCAAGCATGTCCTTCTCACCGCACCATGAGAAATCGGCCCAAAAGGCATTCGCCGTTCTATGGGTGATTCGGCGCACCTTCTCCCGTATCACTTGCATGGAGTTCCAAATACTCTATGGGGCCTACGTCAGAACGCTTCTTGAATATGCTAACCAAGTTGTCTACTCAGGATGCTTGAAGGACGTAACCCTCATTGAGCGTGTCCAGTGTAGTGGTCTGGGTAAACAAAAAGCTACTTTAGGAGGAGTGTGTGGCAAAGAAATAAATATAATTACTCTGAATTGAGTACACAATAATAAAAAGGGACAGATGGAACAGACTCGCTAAGAATTGTTCTCTTTAAAATAGTTCGTCGTTGGCCCAGGTAAGCAAATAAATAATAATCCGATCGTGGTTGTCCAGAGGTCTTCTCTCCGGGAAGCTCTCACATACAATAAACTCCGGAGACAGTCTGAAATATTTTGATACCAGAGCTAACACATGAAACTCGCGAATGACCGCTGTAAGCGCGAGCGAAATGAGAAGAGAAAGTCGGAGCATGTGACCACGCCTGTATTGTATGTAAATTGTACATACGCGCGTTTTTGTGGTTTTGCGAATTCAAACAAAAAACGTTTATGCAACTGACGAATTACGTAACGTTATAATTAAAGCAAAGGAAAGGTACAAACACCACGCCTGCGAGCTGCTACGAGAATGGTTGCCGGCCTTAAATCCGTGGACTATGTAACATGTCTCTCGGTGCTTGACCTCTTTCCCCTCGAGTATCGTCGCCTCCGAGGGGGCCAAATTCTTACTTATGCCCTGTTTGAACAAGGTTTGGCCAACAAGTTTTTCACCGTTGACCCAGCAAACACAGGGCGGGGACATGGTAAGAAGCTTTTCAAGCTCACAGCGCACATTTTATCGGGCAAAATTTTTTCTCATTGCGGGCACCAGCTGCGTGGAATAACCTTCCTCCGACGTTTGTCCACGTTCCTTCTAGAACCCAGTTCAAAACACTATTAGACAATTTATATGCGAGTCCTCGTGCTGGCAAGCATACTGCCCCGCGCTGAGAGCTTGAAGAGCAGTGCTACACCCTTTTTCGCCTGTGCCTTTCAGGTGTACAACAGCCGCTGAATGACAAGACCAAAACCGACCCGGGAAACTTGGGGAAAAGCCTCAATCCTGTGTATCAATCCGTAAATCCGTGAATCCGTGAATCGCTGACCAATCACGTGCGAGATTTCCGTTTGGTCACTCGCCGAATTAGCCGGGTACTCACTGCTATAAGGTCCCCCCATACTTCTTGGATTAGTTTACATGAATTGCCTATTTATCGATGTCGGATGGATTATCTATCACACGAGTTCACTTCACAGATCCAAGAACTCATCACCTTGTCACGAATATTAAACAAGAGCCCCGAACTGACTCCCCTGAACCGACCTATCCACACGCACCGAATGAGCCAAGAGAATCCTCTCAGGTATTAGCTTTAAAGCATTGCCTGTGAACATAACTATCACCACAAATTTTCAATTTTCCACTTTTGTAACCTTTGAGGAGTTCACGCAAGGCTCCGTGGGATTTTACAATATTGGTTTATATGAGCTGCAACCGTGTTTCCAAGTGCATGTTCCATTTACACTCCGTATTCGCCTTAGGTATAACGTTTTTTGTTATGTAACCCCGGGCAACTTGCACGATGTGAGTTTTCGACATAAATCAGTGATGCCTAAAGCGCCTTCCAGTGGTGATATATGACTGCACAGTCGTAAATGAGGGATTTATTGTGCGGATACGGTTTGTATGGGAGGAAACAACAAGAAATTCTTTCTGGGTTTGTCGTAGTAGCATCAGTGTGACAATGTGGCAAGCACACAACAGACGTTCTGTGCTGTCCATGTCCATGTGCTTCAGCAATCATAAGCCCACCTATATGACCGTTCATGTCGCAGGTACCCTCTGTCTGAGCTTTCAGCCCGTTGTGAAAGAGCACCCGAAGTATCACAGAAAGTGTCTTCGGCAGATTCAGGACTACAGTCCGTCGAGGCGCAGTTATATATACGATAGACAAGGAGCGACGGACCTCTATTCCCCATGGTTGGACTTTAGATCGTAGAATGTAAGTTCCGCAGCCATGGAATGGGAGTTCTCCGAAGGCCGTTTTGTGGACGCGGCCCTTAACCCCCAGTAATATCCGTTTCTGACGTCCAAGCTGACCGAAGTCGGCAAACATTACTATTGCTTTGGGGATGCGTGAACTGACTTCAAATGTCACAGTGTAATCACGGCTTGTGCACTTACCAAGATGGGGGACTTTTAACAAATTCAAGGTCGTAATTCTGAAGTCCAAAGAGTTACACGGGAGCGGAAAATCTTGAAGTGGGGCCTTGCACTCCGAATGTGCCAACTGTCTGCTGGACCAAGGGGCTTTTTCTAAGTAGTTTTTGCGAACGAACGCGAACAACGTCATCGCATGACCTAAGTGTACCAAATTTTCTCGACGTGTCATTTGGCCGATCCTTTGGGGAGTACACTACATCATGATGTCAATGACATACTCGGACGAAAATAGGGAGGGGGAATCCTTAGCGAACCTTAGTAGTTTCCGTAAAGCTGGACAATTGTTGGGTAAGAGATGTGGCTGCTGCCTGCGGAAGATCTTCGAAGACCCTAAAAATCGTTCAGCTGCAGCACCCTTTCGGTGCCTAACTGCCATGCCACCAGAAGGAAGCAACAGGGCTGGGATACTGCCAGGTTGCCCAAGCCTAAGCAGGAGAAGTCGAGAGGCAGAGGTCGGACCTTCCAGTCAGTAAATTCGTGCTCTAACCACTGAGCCATCTTGAAGAACCTGTTGAACGGTCAACGCCTCCGAAGTGTTGCGCGAGTCTGGTGAAAAAATCAGGTCAATAATGCTGAGGTACGCCTGATGGTTTTCGTGTAAGTTCACTCTCCTTCGATAGATCAGCTGGTCACACTCCGCGTGTTGCGCTGGTTAGGCCGTGTGCTTAGAATGCGGGGGAACTGTTTGCTTCGTAGATTTCTTCTCGCCCACCCTTGTGTCAAATGGGGATGACTTAGGAGCGGCCAGTCCTTGACTCGGTAACGAAGCATGCAAGCCTTTATCATTCAACTCAGTTGCGTCCTGGTTGGAGACCCGGAACGAAGCTAGCGGTTAGCGACTCTGACAATGACGGTTTTGCATCGAAACTATCGCCTTCACTGCGTAGCCGTCATGCTGGCTGCTGATTATACCACACAAACAGAACTACTTGACGTCACTGAACTTATTGGGCTGTCGCCTTTAACATCTGGCCCTCATCCCCTCATTCTTGTTATCCTCCGTGGACGAAGCCGTTGCAGCTGGAATCACTGCACTTCGGTGCGCGGTTTATGAGCTGAGATACTCTCAGACTGATTGACTGACTGATTGGACGACTCACTGCAAACCTCAACGCGACCAGAGGTACTGGAGTTAGTGACACGCGGAATAGTGAAGAACTTTGATGACTTTGGCGAAGTACATGTAAAAGGCTCCTTCAAAATCAAGGAAAACCACCACAGTTCGTCGTCGTTTCGTGTGGCGCAGATCTAGCGCTTGGTGCCATGTGGATAAGTGGTCAATGCACCCCTAACCGGTCGAAATTTGGCCTGATGTCCTCTTGCTTGCGTCTCATGCGATAAGGTCAGACGTCACAGCCTTATTGAATCTAGTTACCTTGTTCCAACTGGAGTAACGCCTACATCACTATGGTTGGAGTAATTGCTTCATGTACCTTTTGGGTAGGGGGGGGGCGAGATGGTTTAATGGTTATAGCGCAAATTTGCTGACCGGAAGGCCCGTGGTTCGAACCCGACCTCTGCCTTTCGATTTCCCCTGTCTAGGCTTAGACAACCTGGCAGTATCCCAGCCCTATTGCTTCCTTCTGGTGGCATGGCAGTCAGGCACCGAAAGGGTGTGGCAGCTGAACGACCTGAACGACTGAACATTTTGGATCAAGTTACAGTGACTTACTTGTCTCGGTTTAAACAGCATGGTCAAGGCAAAGCACAAAGACCCATCACCACCTTTGAGCAACGCTGGTGGGAGCTCATTCGGCGTAGTGGTCAGATGGCGCTTCAAGGCAGAAGTACATAATAACACTTCAGAAACTGAAAAAGCGTCTAAACTCATAGCCCACGGCTTGATGCGAGCGGATCGGTTTGAAGACGCGGTACCGAGGCAGACAGACAGCCAAACTGTTGTCCGAAAAAAATCGTTCAGCTGCCACACCCTCTCGGTGCCTAACTGTCATGCCACAAGAAGGAAGCACGAGGGCTGGGATACTGACAGGTTCCCCAAGCCTAGACAGGGTAAGTCCAGAGGCAGAGATCGGGTTCGAACCACGGACCTTCCGGTCAGTAAATTCGCTGCTTCAACCACTGAGCCATCTCGCCCCCATTCACCCTGGCAGCCGAGACGCTATTTCTATTCGTTTATTAAATTTCCAATACTATGCTGTTTTTTCGCTCCCACTATGCTTGCCAAGAGAAAAAGTTTCTAGACATTCCCAGTTGCACTAGCTTCCTCCGTTTCTAGGTTTCTCTACCCGCACTCATACTGCTTGAGCTGACGTCCAACAACCCTCCTGGGTGGGTTTTGCTCGGCGTTCGAAGAAACGCGACATCTCCCGTCGAGGAACGTCAGTGGCCGTTCTTAAATTCAATGCTCATTTGCTGGTTCTTTAGAGACATCGTATGCCGAGTTCCCTGTCGTACGCGTGGCGATGCTTATGTCTTCCCAAACACGATTAACCTCCTGAGGATACAGCTTATAAGGCTTCGAATAGGCTCGGTTGATAGGTCTGTTTAACTTGTGCGTGTGGGAGATTTTCACTGGCTTAACGGGGAACCCGATCCGTCGGTCTCCAACGACACCAATCGAAAATTGATACCTGCCGGAAGCATAATCTAAATGGACGTGAGCAGCCCAGAGAGATCGATAATCAAGAATAGAGCCTCACCACTAAATGTCTATGACTTTATCGTCAGTCTGGCTCCACGCATGTTGGGTCGCGCAACGGCATCTACAACCCCTTAATCCAGTACTGCTGAGGAACACGTGTGATCAGCGCAAAGTTAAAAGACGATTACCATCGCCATAAAGTCTTGAGTCCAAGCTGAACGGGTCACCAAGCCGTGCCTATGATGAGCCAAAGTCCCCTATTTGTGCATTGTAATCGCCGGTGAACAAGACAATATCTGAACTCGTGCTGGATGAGAGGTTGGTTAGTTATTTTTCACCGAATCAAAGACATTTGGTTGGTGCATACGCAGAAACTACAAATGAAAAATTGATGTTATTTATGGTGCAGAAGTTGTGGAATCGCCTGAAGTTCCTAGGCAGTAACGTGTAGATAAAGGTGCCGAAAACCTGTACACTGTACGTGGGCGTTGTCTGAGTTTCGGAACCGCTGATAATGTCCATCTATAAATTATCCAGTGTGTGGGCCAAAGCAGCCTGCTACCTGATTTGCTTCAGGGTTCGCACATTACAAGTCCTAATAAGAACGGGGGATGAAAATGACACGAAGCTGTTAACCTGAGCACTGATATGCTATTGGTTATATCTTTGGACGTGCTTTTGGCTTGGACCGTTAAATGGGATAAGGGAAGAGTTAAGAGATAATACTGAAGGGAGATGAGTGTCAGAAGCTGCCTGTTTTCGCCTAACCGCCCCACTGTATTCGGCAAATAAGGTGACCTAGCTGATGGTACCACTTGACTGCCTATAGGGCATGAAGTTAATCGTATTCGTTCGGTTCGTGATTATGTGTGGGCTGAGATAACCGTTTGGCGCCGAGCTTATTCTCGAGGATGATTAGGGTCTTTGGTTCAAAAGCCAGACCAATAGACAACAGTGGTTACCATGGGACCAGCAAATTCGTGCAAATTTTAAGGAACATGTCGCCGCGCATGTTTCTATCCCCAACCTAGAGGATCAGGATACTGTGTTGGTCTGATCTCGTAGTGAGTGTGGTAACCACAGGGGGATCAGCTTGACGAGGCAATTAGAAAGCTTTTTTTCGGCCGTGCAACGGGTACTTCCATTGAAGAGTGTGTCCAGCACCAGAAGCTGTGTTGGTTGGAGCATGTGTTGCGTATGCCTAACCATCGTTTGCCGAAGGGAGTGCTCTTTTCCATGCCCAACTCAGATTGGCGGAAGCAGAGAGGTGGCCAACCCTTGACCTGGCAGAGGGGTATGAAGGTGCTGTCGGTGCTACTCGTCTTCCAGGATGGGGACCGCGTGATCCCCACTGCGCCTGGTTGGAGACACCGCAAGATACGGTTGCCAACCGATGTCAGTGGCGATCTTGTTGTCAGTTTCTACCCAGATTGCCTGAATGAGTGTCTAGAGGTATATGCGCCTCGGAATGATTGTAGTAAGCTAGCACTAAAGTCCCTTCCCCATCCACCTTTATTCGTTTCTTCACAGTAAGGCTTTACAAAGAACCATGGTTGTACGGCAGTGAAGCATCGGTATTGAGCACTGATGTCATGCTGTCGATGATGATGTTGATGATTGACCTCAAGTGGTTAGAGCGCGAATTTACTGACCGAAAGGTCCGTGGTTCGAACCCAACCTCTGCATCTCGACTTCCCCTGTCTGTGCTTGGGCAACCTGGCAGTATCCCAACCCTCGTGCTTCCTCCAAATGGCGTGAACGATTTTTGACCTCTGTCCGTTGACCAACGTGGTATGGCATTGAGCTTTCCACAGTAAGGTCCACTCTCCGTGATGGACACTGCGCACTGCAATATTTCTACATTTCTATACAGTGCCTGGAGTATCGTCTGCGGTAGGGCACCACTCAAGCAGATAATGTCAGACAGAACAACCTTGGAGAAATGCTCCCACTTGTGCAGAACACTATTCAATCCTGAAAATTATCAGACGTCAGATGAAAATCAGCGTTCACACCAACTATGAAGCCTAGTGGATTCAGGAAGCTGAGGATACTGGAAGAGGCTCAGGATGCCAGGAATGCCCGAAGATCATTTACGTTGATCCTTGGGATCGGTCTTCGGAAACCGTTTGTGAGCGAAATCATCAAGAATCAAACTGACTCGACCGTCCTTAATAACAATGACGCACAATTGGGTTCTTGGGTTCTTCTTGGGTTACACCAGAACCCTGCGGTGGGTGTGTGGGTGGGTGAACCCGGAATCTCTGAAAGTCTCCGAGGATCATGACTACATATTTTCTACCAAACTCTGTACAGGTTCTGGTCCGGATGACCTCCGGCCTACACTGCTGAGGAATGGAGATGAGGTCCTCGATGTTTGTCTGGTGTATTCGCCCCTGTTTTGGAAAATGAAGCATACAACTGACAAGGATTGGTATTAGTATCCCTTTTTTAAGTGAACCTGTAACAAGTACGGCTATCAAATGTTACAGCAGTGAAGCATCAGTGTCAACACTGATGTTTCTGTTTCTGATGATGAGGAGGAGGAAGGGAAGAAGAAGAGGAGGAGGAGGAGGATATCACATGGTAATCGGATAGACTTCTTTTGTAACTAGAATCTTGACGTCGCTTGTCTTGCATCGTCTTATGATGGTCTGTGAAGTATTTGCTCGATGTCGGTTAGCGGGATTATGGCCTGTTGAGAGTTGCGTTGACCGCACCTTCAGATTTCCTCGATTGCTGGAGCTTCATACACGTAAGCTACCCACAATTTTTGTATTCCTGGATTTCCAAAGTGCATTTGACTCCGCTGATTGGTCTGTTCCCTTTGAAACGCTTCCTCAGCAAGGAAAACCTCAGGAGTTTGTGAAAATAGTAAGTTCCTTGTACACTCAGACCTGCGGGCACGTGACAGTACACGGGGAGCTCTCCAAAAGCCTGCGCACAAAAAGTGGTGTTCAACAAGGATACCCATTTTCTCCATTCCTGTAGCTTCTGCCAAGAGCCTTGTAAATCTGTGATACGCTGAAGGTGTCACTCTCGTTTTGGAAGAATAAAAGGCATGTTTTTTATGAACTTAAGAAGAACATCCCGTCCTTTGGCATACGCTTTGCACCCACAGAGTGTAATATCCTGCTGCTGGACATGCAGTCACTGAACACGTCACCTCAGTCCAAGGAGGAGCACTCGAGGTTGTAGAGCATTTTACATTTCTTTTAAGCTATATTAGTTCCAATTTGAGTGTGACGGATCAGGTTAATGCAAGAATTTCTCAGGCTTGATTAGCGTTTGCTAATTTGAGACTCTTGTGGCGGAAAACCTGCGTATCCCTAAATTTCAAGGGACGTGTTTGTCAAGCCATGGTGTCCGCTATCCTCATGTGCGGCTGTGGGACGTTGCTTTTTCGAGCAGCCGAACTGAGGCGCCTTCAGGTCTTTGACAATCGTTGCCACACCCATTGCTCGTGTGTGCTGGTGTCGTGAATCCGCAACGAAACAGCTAGAGAACGAGTGTTCGGTTGTGCAACGGGGACTTCAATCGAAGAATGCGTCCGGCACCAAAAGCTGCGATGCTTAGGCCACGTATTGCGCACGCCGAGGAGAGTTGTTTTTCGTACCTAGCTCAAAGTTGCGCAAGAGAAGAGGGCATCAACTGCTGATGCGAAAGAGATTACGACAGCTCTGGGTGCTGTTGGTGCGAATTCACTTTCAGGATGGGGTCCGCGTGACCCCTTCTGTCCATTGTTGTAGACGCTGCAAGATATGGCTACTGGTCGATATCAATAGCGTCGTTGTTGCCGGTTTCAAACCAACCCAGTCGCGCACTGACAGTGTCCGCTCGCATGGCGATGGAACGTTTACAAGCCAGTTGCCAAGCTCTGCGAACAGCTCAACTGCTACCTAATCCACTACCAACGCTCTCTATCCAGATTGAGTGTGTCTGGAGGTATGGAGAATGATTGTGCTAGGCTAGCACTAGGTCACTTCCGCATCCACGTTTATTCTTTTCACAGTAGGGTTTCAAAAGTTTATGGTTGTACGGCAGCGAAGCAACAGTTTAAACACTGATGCTGTCGATGATGATGCATTTTTCTCAGCTTCAAAATGACAGTGTGTCCAGACGTATCCTGACACCACTGATCGACACCATTTACCGAATTGACATTCGTGTGTCTTGATTGGGACGGACAATCGTATAGCGCAAAGTTGACAGCTTCTGGATTCTAGTTTCATAAAGTGCTTGCACTCCTTGGACTGAGTGCAACTCTCACATCATAGATACTACGAGCCATCGCGGCAGGATCACCAGATACCAGAAGAGAGAAATGTGAAACATCTGAGCTCGTCCTAAGCGGCTTAAGATGCATGACTGAAGTGTCCTTTTTTTCGAACCACAAAGTACATCGACAGAAGGGGGGAAACAAAGTTCCACCAAGAGAGACCTGTTGCCTAATTCGATAGAGAGTACGGACATTAAGAGCTGTGATCTAGAACCCAGGCCCCTATCGTTTGACTCGAAAGCTTGACTCGCGAGGCAGCAGTCAGGTGGGTCCCTTAGAAGACCCTGCACGGAGCCGATAACTTAATAGTCTAACCTGCTCGGCCGCAGGATGTTGGCCCAGCCTGTGACCGCAGAGAATAAGGCATAGATATCGCGTACTGAATAATGCGGCAGCGGTCACGGCCAACTTTTGGGCGGTCGGATACTTATTCACCACGAGTGATTTATTCATAGATCTCTTCACAGTGAGATATTCCCCCGCTCATGGCGTAAAGGCGCGCCTGGAAGCATACAGTTCCATCCAATACCGATTTGTACGTTTGCTCGGGTATCTGGATTATTAAACAGAATAGTTTGTTCTTTCCACTTGGCTGGTTTTTGGTGTCGTCTCATTCCCACATGTTTATATCACATAAGTTGAGCCTCTGCGTCTTCCCACACATGTGTTTTACCAACCTTTGTTGTTTACATCTGGCGAAGTCCGATTTTGGTGATCAACTTTACCACTCTCTCTGCTTGTTTTCGCTTCTTCCATTCAAAGGCCGAATCTCTAGTCTAGATGCGCCGACTGAAATGAAGCAGGCCAGTAATGTATGTGTGTTCATTTCCTGCACCGCATTTGCCTTACCTTTTGCTGTGTGAGTGTGTTTCTTGTCACTGGTTTAGTGGGTTCTTATTTGTACTCCCAGTCCATTCCACCCTCATTCCTCCATTTTTGCCTCATATCAAACGCCCTCTTCGAGTTCACATAATCTTGTAATAGCTATGTTACATCCCCTTTATGCGTTTGACTGAGTGTCTGTTTACTACAGTGTAACTCACTTTTTTCTGCAGCGTATTTCTGCTATGTGACCTCATACACTCCTGACAAACAGGGTAAATTCAGAAAGCAATAAGTGTTTCCCGTGCAGTCAACTTCAGCGATATATTTTACTGGGGTTTGCAAACATTCACCAATTTAAGTGAAACCAGGATGGTTGACGGAGATGGTTGGGACGTGTGTGTCACTCCTCGAAAGCATTTAAGAGACAGCAACAGTTACGTTGACACAGGCTCTTCATCCTTCGGTTCCATTGGAGTAACTTGAGACAGACTAACTCAGTCATACATCTGGTGCACAGAAGATTGCAAGTGCAATTTCTATTCTTGGCAGCGTTCATCCTGTATTTTATATAGTGGGTTTTCTTTTGGCCGATATTCTGGACTGCATTGGAGTTACCGCTGCTCCCTTTGTGAAAAAAAGCACCTGAAAGGACTGGCCGAGAATAAATTATTTTAAGGTTTATGTATCCATACGAGGACAACCGTGTCATCACCCTGAATAGCAGGTTGCTTGGTTGTCCAATTGTCAGTGATCCTCATCCGTTTGACACACCATTTGAGGTAGTTGTTTCGATTTGGCCTGATTACTTCCAAGGAAGTGTGCTATTCAGGAAAAGGGGGGATCTTGATAATTAGCAGGCGCTGATAGTCGGTTTTTGGTACACATGCTACTTTTGCTCTCGTTCACAGGGAGGATACTTGGGCGGAATTTCAGCATTTTTCTACCTAAGCTTTTCGCTCGTCCTTTTATTTACAGTCGCTCCGGTACCTGGGGTAGAATTCCTTAGTGTTCAGTGCATGCTTAATGATGCGGCCACGGCACACGGTTTGTGGTGCTTAGATAACGGTTTGTATCATTCTCTAACCAATAGTTACTCTCCAAAGCTAATTCGCCCGACCCCTGCTAATTTTATCTACATCTCTGTCGCATTTCTTCATGCCACGGCTATGCAGTTGGTGTCAGTGCATCCTTTATCTCAACTGAGTACCGGTTCCGCCTATAAGAACAATTATTCAGCCGTAACACCCTTTCGGTGCCCAGCTGTCATGTCGTCCGAGGGAAGCACGAGGGCTGAGATACCGCCAGATTACCGAAGCCTAGATATGAGCAGTCGAGATGCAGAGGTTGGGCTCGAACCACAGACATTCCGGTCATCAAGTTCGCGCCTTAATCACTGCGCTCTCTCTAGCTCAGTTGGCTGGCTGCTCTAGAACAGACTTAACCACCTTTGTAGATTTAGGGCGGCTGACACTCACAGGCACCGTATTTCATGAGGTGGTGATAGTTCAATTGTTGAGGCGCGAACTTACTGGCTTGAAAAGTCCGTGATCCGAACCCAGCCCCCAGCTTCTCGATTGTTTCTGGCTAGGCTTGGACAGCCTGCCAGTATCTCAGCCCCCGCTGGATGGTATTGCAGCTGGGCACTGGAAGTTTTGCATTTACAGATGAACGGTCGTATTCTTATTATTATTATTATTATTATTATTATTATTATTATTATTATTATTATTTGTCGTGTGTCACCACTGTGCACAGCAACGGACGAACAGTGGAAATTGGTGCAAGCCGCCATAAAACCGTATCCAAGTAAAGGGCGGAGAAAAGGGGGAGCAAAAAGCCTTATGTCCGTGGGAGAAACAGTCAAAATCAAGCTGCGACGCCTCCCATTGTGATTAAGACATCTGAGCATCAGGTTGCAGCAAGATGCCGTCAAAGGGACTGACCAAGAACCTTACTCAACACAAGCTCAGCACATAGGGGAAGGCAAACTTTTTCATTGTTGATCCGATGATAAGCTGTCTGCTCGCCGAGCTTTGCGGTTTGCAATCGCTATCCGATCAACCGCTAAAAACACCCGAGCTATCAGTATTTGGACATATCGCCAACTGACCACCTTTAGCTGGGTAGTCCGGCTATGAAGTGACAAGGCCACTACAGGGATCGGTTATATGCCATGTCCTATGAAGTCTCCAGGACATGGCACGTAACCGATCCCAGTGACGACGTGGCTATCACTTCCTATCTAGCATCGCATGTGGCTAGCAAAAGATTCGGTTCGAACGAACTGCAGACTTCTTGAATGCTTTTGTGTAAACTCAGGCAACCTGGCAGTATCCCACCCATCGGGTTGTGTGGCGGCAATACACCTTTGCAGTGCAATGCTGGATGTGCCCCGTATATGGTACACTTATGACCATATCATGTGATGTAATGTCGAAAAATAGATTCACGAATGATGGGAAAGATTCACTGGTTGTTTGACAAAGCTGTGGCATTCTTTCCAAGGCACTGCGTCGGTTTGTCCACATTCATTGATCAACGGTTTGTTCATTCATTCATTTATTCAGTCACACTCACTCACTCTCACTCACCCTCACTCACTCACTCCACACCCCTTACTATGACTATCCGCTGGTGATGTTTATGCAGTGTATATGGCATAACAATGCCATGGTAATTATGGTAAAGTTTATGATCAAAATGTGGTAGGTGGACTGTCGTTTGCCGCAACATTTTTTGCTAACCCAACGCCACCTCTGTGTTTTCGAAATTTCCCACCTGTGGCGGCCTTTGTTCGGTTAGCGTATGTGCTTTTGCCCAGTCTGGCACCCTTGATATCCCTTAGATTTAGCTAACCTACTGTCTTCTCTTTGCCCATGTACCTTGTTTTCTAGACTGTTATCCCGGCGTTCTCCACACCCACGTCGCATGCAATGCCTACTGCTAGTCACGCATTGCAGGGGCTACAAGAAAGGCCACTGCGACCAAAATCTCATGTACCTCACCCGTCTATTCCCGGTCAGGCCAGTACCCAGGCATCCTGCATTTCGGCGTCAGCCGCCATACATGCAGGTGGATTTCAATTTTCAACCTCTTCTGCGGTATCAAGACCGAATCCCACGACCTCTTCTGTCCCGGTTCCTCTCGCACCTCTACTGCATCCGTCCGTCCGTCCGACAGTTCCTACGTTGTCCCAACTCACACCGATTCTGATATCAGCAGGAATGGCGCCGTCTCATATAGCGGAACAACACCATGATGTAGGTTGGGTGATACGGTTTTTTGCCCCCACAAGGTTTTCACGTATAGTTTATTTTGGCAGTGTTAAAAAACGCGTCATTTAGTTGAACATTGGTTGAGTATCCCTTACTTCAAAAATGGGTGTTTATTTTCACGATACAGTGTCAGTTCACTTTGGTTTATCAGGTTTACCAAGAGTACGTTGGTTCCAACTGCTTCGGTTTCGGTCACCAAAAAATGGGACAACAGGGGAGATGTAGCTCGACATTGGAGGCGACAGTATAATTAATTGGTTGATGCTGAATCATTTGAGTTGTCTGAAGAGACGGGGAACTGAGCAGCTACACATCAATGACGATAGTTTTGATGCAGGAGTGCAACTGGCTTAGCGACTGAGCCATGTCCACCAGTGTCATTAATTACTGATGGGTTCGGTCCCGGAGTCCTCACCCAGGAAGATGGCAATGGTCAATCCAACTGAGTTTAGTGGTTTGTGTTTTCATACTTCATTGCCAAGCCATAGACTGTCCACCTGTCGGTCGGTTCCACCCAGCACAGAGCTGGGCGGAAAGAGCTTTGCGAGTCCTCCGGCATGCAAAGTACTTGCCCTAACCAACGTAACCTGTGGAGTGTGAATAGATCGTCCTAGATCCACCTGGTGTACCTCATCATAGTTAATCCGATTTTCTCGCCAGATCGGGCCAATTCTCCTGAAACATCCATTCTCAGACACCGGCAGTTTTTGTACATCCTCTGCGCGTGAAGGTCAGTTGCTGTTTTATAAGGCGGTGCCGATCGCACTGTCGTAGTGTTTATTGAACCCTGACCTCGGTACCATAAATTAGCAAAAGGTGCCCTGGCCTTCCCGGTTTGAGAGGGAATTTCGTCTCCAATCAGCCTACGAAGACCAATACAACTTCTCAGCTAAGAAAATTTATCTACCAAGCAGATTTGCTAGCCTGTAAGCATGAGGTTTGGGTTTGATCTCACCCAATCCTACAGCAACACCTTGTAACTCGCAGATGCGAAGCGCATACCAAACGTTGCGATATCATTATTGAGGTTATTTGAAATGGCTTCCACCTTTAGAGGATCTGAACCAGGGAGGGCAATGTCAAGATTGAAGAGGTATCGTGAGAGAGCTTAGCTCTGTCTTACACCACTGAGGTGGTGAACTCAGACAAAGACTTAAGGTGTGCCCTTAAGCGGCCACGGGAGTTCGCATACAGTGATCTCATAATAGATATAAATTTAGATGGGACACCTTTGATCGCGAAATATGGCCAAAGTTTGTCACGGTCGACAGAGTCAAAAGCCGCTTTCAGATCAACAAAAGCTACCAACTTGGGGCGTTTGAAAGAGCGGTGCTGTTCAGGAACCTGTCTCAAGGCAAAGATGTGGTCGATACATTCTCGACCGGGGCGAAACCCAGCTTGATTCTTACGAATCTCTATCGATATTTTATTAGACTGCGCAAAATAATGCCAGGGAGCATCTTAGATGCTGATGCAACAGAGGTATTTGCGTGACGTTTCTGTGCTCTTTTTGACATGGGAATCACGGTCGAGACGCCCCATTCTACCGGTATTCTGTTTTCGTTCGAATCGTTTGTAGCAGGGTCGTAAGGCTCACCAGGGATTAATTGTCTTGTGAGCAAAGTGCAGACTGCCAACCATCCGAACAGGCCGCGTTATCATGGTGGGGGATTTATATCTTGGGCTGGTTTCAACGTTTCAACCAAATTCGTTTGGTCTTTCCAGAAATTGTGTTGTAGGAGATGGCTTGTTATTCGAAGTGCTCAGCCCACCAGCGTTCTTTGCCGTTCTTCAAGCTTGAAGAACGTTTGAACGATATTTTAGTCGCTGGTGTTGCTGGTGTGACATCAAAGCCATCTGATGACCTCCGCAACATCAGAGGGCAGGAACAGACAGTCCTAAAAGTTGGGGACAGCTTTTTTCACTCTGTTCTGTTCACCCTCCAACTAGTCTTCATCATCAGTGTGGCTATGCCCTTCCAACCAGCGATCAGCCATATGAGCTCGTGGTTGAACTAATGAAACCCGTTGATGTTGGTGAACGGGATTTTCCTACATTGGCGTGCGTAATTCTGAGGAAAAGCGAGTTGATAACCGAGCCCGCAAAATTGCATGATTGAATTCAAGTTGCGTATCCCAAACGGAACGGCAACCTTTAACTGAAGCTCTTTATCGGTAACTCACAGCAATATGGTTCAGGTGAGACCATGACCAAGTGTGTTCATCTCGAAGGGACGGTGACGGTTTGTGCACCTCCGTAACCCGCTGAACTATACTGGGGAGTTTGCGTGTGGCACTCACAGAGCTTTTCATACCAGGTTGGTCAACAGGTAGAGGTCTGACTAACAATCTCCTGGTCGTCCAGGTTGGGGTTCGTAACATGTGTGCCTACTCACTCCTTAATAATGCAGTTTGCTCTGACAGTCTTACACCAACACCCTCTGCCTTGCGGTTAGCTTTTGAGCCAAAGGCTTTGGTTGAGGCCACTAATCGTCCTATCTAGCTGTGAGCGCCCTGACAGTATCCCAACCCACGCACAAATATCAGCTGTACACTTACTAATAATATCATTCCTTATCGGCCGTTGCGTGGCACCATCAAGCGGATCGCCTTAAATGCTGCATACATGAGCACCGGGTAAGCTGACGCCTCCCCCTTTCTGTTTCGCGTATTCATTCTTCTCCCTTCCGTGTTCGGTTGTTAGCGCTATCTCCGTGGGCCCATTCTTAAGGACTGGCAGATCCATCCGCCACCCATCGCCCCTACAGTTGACTCGGCTGCAACGGCTATAGATACTTAGAAATCATTCTTCAACCCCGGACACTCAGTTCATTTGACGGCCTTTAACGTTTGCAAACAAGCCGAAATACAGAATGCTCTTGAATGTACGCTGGACTCGTTTTCTCTTGATGTATGCTGTCGTTATGAGACGAGGATTAAGGACGCAGATATGGTTATTTAACTGACCTCCCCATCGTTTTCTGGTTACACATCACTGATGATCCAGATACCGCTGCCTCTGGTTCTGCTCCTGTTGGTACTGCTCTAAGCCACCGGGATGAAAGGTCTCTGGTCGAATCGTTGCCCGTTGATGGTCACCCCGATGAGGTTTGCCTGGCAAAGTCTGCGAGACTGTCCCATAGGTGCGCCGATAATTCCTGTCTGTTCATCGTTTCTGGTTACGCTCTAATACACTCAGGGACAACTTCTCCGACGCTTTGAGCGCCTTGTTGCGGTCCGCTAAGAGCTCAAATTCTGTTATAGTTGCCGGGAGTATGAATGTGCAAGTAGGTGGACTTAACGCTGCTGGGGCTGAGTTAGGTGGTTATCTTGAACTGGAATCCAGGAATACGGACAACAACGACCTTGTGTTGCTGTTATTTGCTGACACAGACTGCTGTGCAGTAGTAACTTCCGAAAAACTGAAGCCGCTTGGCCACGTGGAGCCCCCCCCCCATTCGAGCCAAGCCGCAACGTCGATGGACCACATCTCCATCAGCTATAGGTGGCGTGGGTCAGTTACTGATTGTCGATCGTCCTGGAATACCTATGTGGATTCGGGTCACATGCTTGTTCGTTGCTGCTTCTTGTCGTGGTTTTCGGAAGCGCGTAAGATGCGCACACCTCGCGTGGTCATTGGGAAGCTCTCGGATCCTGAATTGAAGCAAACCTACCAAATGTGCCTGCTGAAGTCCCTTTCAAATAACACGTCTTCTGATGTTGGGTTTTAGTGGAAGGTACCGTCCACAAGCATGTAAAATGCTGGGCGCTCCGCTTGCGGAATAGCGCAGTCAACTAGATGTAAACATTGGACCTCGCACCGAGGGCAGCAATCACAGAGGAATTAGCTTGATTCACGTTGTAACCAGACTTTGCGTCGCTTATTCTGCGTCGTCTTACGAAGGTACGGGAAGAGAGGGCCCGAAAACATCAAGCATAATTCTGGCCGGGAAGGGATTGTGTGGACTACACCTTCACACTCTGTGAAGTATTAGAGCAACGGCATGCATATAGGTGCCCTACGTTCTTGGTGTTCATTGGCTTCTCTGGGTTCTGTCTACTGGTTGGTTCTTTTCAACACGCTTGCGCAACAAGGTATGCCGCACAAGTTCGTGAATATGGTACGCTTTTTGTATTCACATACTTGTGAGGGCATGAGAGTATATTGGGAGCTCTTCAAAAACTTTCCTACAAGCACTGGTGTCCACTCTCTCCATTTTTGTTTACTTTCGTTATTGATGAGGTAGTGTAGTGAACACTGGAAGGTCTTCAAAACCCTGGTATTCCGATTTCTTCGAGCGAGGACCTTGTCGACTTGGAATATGCTTTGTTATCATTGTTGAAGAAGAGCTGGAATCACAAGCAATAATAATAATAAACCTGACGGCGGTCATCCAGACCTTCGGCATGTTCTTTTCCAGGCACCAACCGGTATTTGGGGCCCCCAGGGTTTCCGGTGTGCTGAAGATGCTCCTGTATTCCTGGACCAGTCGAAGAGTGCAGTATGAGTGGGTCTGTTTGTTGGTTCGATCGATCGTCAGGTTGACGTACATACGTGATTTTAAATAGCTTAACTAATTCTGATGCACAATTCGGTACGCGCTTTGCACCTGCAAAGTGTGAATTGCCGATGCAAGTTGGGATTGAACGCAAGCCTCATGCTTGCAGGTGAACCGATCGATGGAGCGGAAAAGTTCGTTTACCTGGGCAGCTGAATAAGTCCCGGTGGCCTGACGGAACACAAAATCACTTCCCGAATCGGGAAGGCCATGGCAGTGTTTGTCAACCTGCGACATTTTTGGCACCGACGTGACATCAGTTTGTCTGTCAAGAGTGGAGTGTACAATGCCGCAGTCTGATCTGCCCCACTTTATGGGTTAAAGACGTGGCTGCTGCGTGTGAAAGACCTTCGAAGGGTCTCTGTGTTTGACCATAGGTACCTCCTAAACATTGCGCTAGTCTGGTGGGAACACCATATCAGTGGTGCTGAAGTACGCCAGATGGTTTTCAGGATAGTTCATTCTCCCTTGATAGATCAGCTGGTCACACCCCACATGTTGCACTGGTTAGTCCTAGTATGTCTAGTATGCCAGAGGACCGTTCACCTCGTAGACTTCTCTTCACCCAGCCTTGTGTCGGATGAGGGCAACCCAGGGGCGGTCAGTCTATGACCTGGCAACGAAGCTTGAAAGCCCTTACCACTCAACTGAGTCGCGTTGGTAGATGCTGTCTTCGCGGATGGGAACCGTGGTGTAAGACAGATCAATCGTTAGTGACCCTGACAGATGTGGTTATGTCAAGCAACGAATGGCGGTTTTGCACCGAAGCTATCGCATTCACCGCTTAACTTTGAATACGTGCCACACCGGACAAACGGAACCATACGACGTCAATAAACTGATTGGGTCATCGCCTCCGACGCGTGGCTCTCATCCCTCTATTCTCTTTATCTCCGGTTAACGAAGCTGCAGCGTTTCGACGAACGGTTTGTTAACCGGAAAACTGAACTAAACTAACCTCTTCCTGTAAACAGAGGTTGTGTTAGGAACTGTCTGCTTGGTTGATCAGTACTAAAACAGCTGACCTAGAGCATCCAGTCTTTCGACATATGCTTCGCCGACATCAACCGCAAGCGAGGGACCTCAGGGTTGCCGGTACGTCAAAGATGCTCCTGTGTTCTGAAACCAACCGAAGATCACAGTGTATGTGGGTATGTGTGTTGATTCGATCGATTGTCAGGTTGACGGCGATTGTGTTAGAAACTGTCTGCTTTGGTGAACGACCTTTTTCAGTGATGAACCGTATGCCACCCGCACAAAAGTGAGCGATGCCCGGCTAAAAGTAATTCTCACTATTGGAATTGTGGCTGCAAGATCGGTTCGTATGTCAAAAGCAAAGGGTTGGTTCTACGCCTCTCGAGATAGCTCAGTGGTTAAGGCGCCAGCTTACGGAGCGAAATGTCGGTGGTTCGAACCGAACCTCAGCATTTCGACTGCTCCTGTCTAGGCTTGGGCGACCTGGCAGTATCCCAGCCCTCGTGCCTCTTTCCGTTGACATGGTAGCTAGGCACCGAAAGGGTGCTGAACCATTTTTCCCTACGTACCTCTCCGAACTTGTGTGCTTCTGAGGAGGCAACAGTTGTGTACGTACACACTTGTCAGCACATGATATGTACGTAAGTTAAATTCATCACGATATCTTTAGACCTTGTTTTGTTCATCTGGCCCGCTGAGCCATGTTGAAATGGCACTCCGGCCTGCGATTAAGATTTTTAGGGGTTCCTGCCGTAGATTCTGGAGTCCAAAGGTCGATAGCTCATCCGACGAGAATTTGTGGTGATCAAATGTAGTTCCAAACAACGAAATTCCGTAGTTCAGATGAATGCAGACGTACAAAAAAGTGTAAAGTATGCAGAAAAAGATATGTCGCGACAGTAATTCCAGCCGGTCGATGTACGCACTCATTTTGACAAGTCATCTTTCTATTCAGCACCTAATTGGTCGGGTGTCGTTCGCCCACTTCGTTTCTGCGTCCCGCTTTAACTTAATCTTCACGCAAGCAAGGCTAGAGCAAATATCCAAAAGTTGGCGGGTCATTTTTCACTGTTTCACCAATGTTAGTCATAGTTATTGTGAATCACCCCTTCGGAATGAAGTGAAGGCGAAGCCTAGTTGGGTTGTGGATTTGCACAGTGCGGGTCTCCCAGCTTAGAACCACCACGACCGGAACCACAAATGGGATATGGCATATCAAAAACCTTGTAAGCCCCTGGCGGGCACTCACTCATTACATATTTAAAGTTTCCGGGCCAAAGGTGGTAGAAACACCTGGTTCTGACAATGCTGACGGGTAGGGTGTCTTCAATAAGTGATGAGGTTTGTAATCCATCCTAATAGAGGCAAGCAGCACATACCAATAGTGTAGCCTTTAAAACGTTCCCAAAAATCACCGCCTGTTTTTGTTATCTTCGTTAACCACCCTTTATCTGTCATTGTGCGAAGTGGACGTGGAATACAAAGCATCTCTTGATTGTTCGGATACGTATCTACAAATTACTTGCAGAAGCAACATTGGGATATTTTGGTCCCCTTCCTCGGGTGTCCCCTATTGAGGGGGTCCACTGTATATTGGGTGAATTTGGTGTGAAAACATAATCGAGGAGGCTTGTAATTTTTCTGACCGATAAGTTGATTTGCCTGAATTTTTAGGGTTGCATTCGTGGGTTTGAATACAGAACCAACCAGTAGCTATTTCAAGTACCGCATTTCTATGCCTCTGTCAGTTCGTGATTGTTCTTTGGTATGACATATAAGCCTTTGAAAGTAATTGCACTCATGCCTGGAGGGTAATTGAGCCCGGTGCACTGCGCACAGCGTGAGTTGGGGTGAGGACATTGACGTTTTCCTCTCGGCTATAAATCGAACCGGAAGAGCACGATGATAACTAGTTTTGACCATCAAATGATCAATGAGGCTGTGTGATTCATATTCGTGAGTTACTTCAATGGTTTTAGCTTGTATCTGTCTACTGCCGTCACATGTTGTCTTTTGTCCTCCCCCCGTTGATTGTACTCTAGCTCCGCGCGAGAGGTTTAGTGCCGACCCTCGTGAATTCCTCTGGCTTATCGGCTCCGACAAATCTGTACGGATTACAAACCGCCAACCATGCCTATTTGACACATCCCAGTGCCCCTCGTCACCCATTCAGCCAGATGCACAGTTCAATGCCGCGGATTAGTGTATTCAACAGTCTATCAACTCCTACCTGCATCCCAGCACCCCTTCACACAACATCTAACAATCAGCCGAGCAACACCGTTACTGCCGCGTCTTTCCAGTCCAAACCGAGGACTATTCGACCCAATAGACCGGACCTTCCTCCGATGGCGATGAACTGTGGCAGACTTGTTCCTTCAAGATTTCCGAACCCTCCGAAGTCACTCAATGCCCCAATGCTGGGTTCGCATCAGCAACCACAAATCGCCAGTGGCCAACCGACGCCGACCCTGGACGTCACCAGTCCAGGGCTGGGAGTCGGAGAAACCCGTCCCTGCTTATTCAACACTTCGCCAGAACAATTGGCAAGTCTTTCTTATCATATCTGAGCTAGTTGTGAATCCTACTGTTTTCTATCTGTCTTCGCACCTTAACAAAACCAGTCATTCCAAGGTATTTTCCGGGGAATTTTCGTTGTCCAGTCCGTTTTGGATGCCATCCACTGCTGATTGCTCGAGCGCTGCTTACTCTAGAATATATCTGAGGATGGTGTTGTACCCTAAACGTGCCAGAACCGTGGAGGCTGATGAGAGAAGGATATGTTTACGACATCGTCAACCTACCGCAATCCAGGCTGATAAAGTCCTTCATACAGATTGGGATTTCAGTTCAGGGGCCGGTGAACCAGTCTTAGATGCTCCCGAGGAGGACTGGAACGTGTAGTGATGAAGCTTCACAGAAACTGAACCCTAGCGTGTAGAGCTCGTCGTATCGGGACCTTTGTTTGTCACTTGCCTCCAGTCGTGACGTGCGACTGATGTACTTGTTTTGGGAGAAAACATAATTAAACCCATGTTATACGGTCTACACATAAAAGTAGCTGCATATGAAGTGAATGGTGAGGCGCCAGCTAGCCAGGCTGACTAAGAATGGTCGGAGTAAATAATCCACCTGAATCGTACTTTTGGGTGCAAAACTGTCACTTTGTTCATGGCACTTGACTAACTTCACATGGCGCACGGCACCGAAATATCGTCTTTCGGGTCAACTGTTGATGAGGATGAGGATTGTCAAATCTAGCCGGACACCTTGATAACTTCCCCCACCACCTCCCATTCATTTACCTACTCTGCCTGTGTGCCCATAGACTCCCATCTGTTTTACTTCGTCACGGCCTTTCGGCCACTGGCCATCCCGCCCGGCACTGGTACGCCAGCGTGTGTGTGTTACTGCAGCTACTTACCCCTCCACATTCCTGCTTCGTCTGCTCATTGTGCTCTGACTTGTCGTGCCGTGACTTCTGTACGTTCACACTCACAATAGCAGTTTGGTCTCGGGAGCGATGACCACAACCCACAGCAGCGAGTGGAATTCGACGCTGTGAAATGCCAGCCAATGAGAGCTGTGCACTTTTTAACTTCCTCTAGTTGGGAAGACCGGAGCAGCTTTGCCAACCTCCGACGGCGTGATGTCAATTTGTCCACCAAGGACGGAGTTTACGCTGCCACAGTGCGATCCATACTGCTTTATGGACCAGAAACGTGGTCTCTATGCACAGAGGACGTAAGGAAGCTATCATTGTTTGACCATCGGTGTCTACTAAGCATTGGTCGGGCCTAGTGAGAACATCGGATTAGTGAAGCTGAGGTACACCAAATGGTTTCGGAAGAAGGAACTCTCCCATGTGTCCGGATGTCAGCCGTTCTTACTAATCGAACACCACGTCGATTGGACGGATGTGTCACATGCGCGCCACGAACTGAACTGTCAGAATGTCAGTCAGTCTAAATCGGGCATCTATAACTCGACGCTCCTCGCCCCCTCACGAAGATTCTAGCTCGACCTTGTGGAATATTCTGTGATAACCCTATGCATACGGCTGTAATATTCTTCGTATCCATAAAGGGCTGTCTCAAGCTACCGTCTTTTTATATATATCATATTGGGTGGAGCAGGAAGCCAAGGACCGACACAGAAGTTGCACCACCGTCAGCGAGCCACAACATCATAGATGAATTACTCACGCTTCATTGGTTACGCTGGTTACGCTGCTCTGCATGCCAGAGGACCGTCTGCCTTGCAGAGCTCTTTTCGCCCATCCCTCTACTGAGCGGAAGCGACCGATAGGTGGACTGGCAACGAAGTATGAAAACGCTAGCCAGTAAACGCTTGTCTCGAAGTTCCATGTCGGAAATTCAACAGTGATGTTGATGATGGCTCTTGCGGAGCACGAAGGCCAAACCGCTGTTTGGTTTTCTGGCTTCTTCGTATGGTGGAGGTGATACTATGGCCTCTGAGTCACCCTGAACTGATTCGATCATGTGGCACCTCATACGGGAGAAAATTTCCACATCCACCAGTGAAATTCGACGCAAGAGTAGACTTGTAGAACTACTGTGAATCACATTTTCGGGATTGCTCACGTGCACTTAGTGATTCGACTTAGCCATCTGGAGGTACCAGCCAGAGCTGCCACCTTCTTCGAGGGTCATAACTAAGGAAGGAAATTTCGACCTATGACCCAAAGTTGTTATGAAGTTTGAGCTGTTCAGAAAGAAGGGGACAACTGCATCTGTTTGCATTGGTAGCGTGCTCTTTGCAGATCGGCCGAAAGTGGCCGGCCATACCACTGTAACGTACTTCAAGGAATCAACCGAAAGTACTTTTTTCTGGGACATTGTCTTTTCTGAGGCTGCTCTATCCATAGTGGAATCACAGTGTTCATCTCTAGCCAAGTAACTTACCCTGTTCATGAAAAGTTCTGTCAGCTGAGGTCATATGTTCGCATATATTCAGATTCTTGACGCATTGGACCCACCTTCTGCACTCATCTTGGCCTGACCTACACATATAGTCATGTGCCTCATGGCGCTAAACTAAGCGTCTCGCGTTGACCTGCTGAATTCACCTGATGAGTCCGATTTTGGATGACCTGCCTCATGGGTTGTTTGTTTGGGGACCAACCACATGTGACTTCAAACTCTCACTTTGTAAGTAGCTTGGTCCCTTATTTACTAATGTTTGATAGAGAATACTCGTTTTCGTATTGTCCATACCTAAGCTCAGCATAATAATATTATGAGGACGGAAGAAATCATGTATGAGCTAATTTAAAAAACCAGTCAGATGAAAGGTCGTCAATTCCGATGAATCTCCGGAGGGTCAACTGAACAAGGCGGTCAATACAGTCGTGCGGCACAGTGTTGTGACGGTGGCTACGGCGGCCAGCTGCGCGGACTCCCGATTGTTGCTGGGCCGGGGTCACGATAAACTTCGGACATGTGTTTTGCAACGACTTAGCAACCGTTCCTAGTGTATTTCGTGTGATACCCAATAATGGGCAATGGGTCACTCTATACACAATCCTTGTTTGACATAGTAAACTGAAGCAATCAAAATTCAAGGATGGCACTTCTGTCGTTCCTCTTTCTGTGTGCAACCACCCTATCGGTATGTGATCTCTTGCCTTCTTTACCGGCTTTATGTCGTCTTCTGACCCCATGCGTTTTACCTGTGTTTTGACCCGCCATGGATTTATTGTGGCCTGTCGCTTGGCCGATTTGGGAATTAACCGACTTACAATTTCCACTTTTAATTGTCTCGTATTTGATGTAATGCTGCTATACTCAGCACGACGGTGAATCTACTGAAAAGCATCCTCCCTCAGCACCGGACGATACAAAAAATAAGTGTTTTCACGTCTTTAGTGATTGGACACTGTGTACATCAGTTTGAGAGGTGGCGGCATCCAATCTGGTGATGCCTGCGCTGGGATTCGAACCCGGGCCTTCGAAACGCAAGTATCTTATGGTAACCATTGGCTTAACCGGTATATTGGTGTTGTTATGGGCTATAACGAATGTAGTGTGCCTCTGAACGAAAAAGGATAGTACGTTTCACTTTAACGAATCAATAAAGTTGTCGACTTGATGTGACCGAGCAAACTGCCCTCCAGGTAATATGCAAAAATTTAAATGCAGAGCTGTATTCCTTCGGAAGCGTAGTAAAGCTTCCACCGCTGACACGATCAACTCAGCAGTCTGAGTTCAGCATTCTTCACCGAAAACAGTAGCAAATTCAGGTGTGTAGTCTCTTCTTGTGGTCAGCCCCACACCTCTAATCAAAAAGCAGTTCGCCTGAACTGAAAGCCACTCAGTGATTTCAAAAGGATCGCACTAATGTACTGTTTCCCTTCGTCCTGGCACCCTGTCAGTTCTGTTACTCAAATCTCTGTTGTACTGTCATTCTCTTGCTACACTCCAGCACCCTTCCCTTCATACCACCACCACCACCACCCCAACAACAACAACAACAACAACTGCTGCGACAGCACACACTGTGACGAGAATTATCAGCCCCGTCTGTTCAACCAGTATCAGCACCGCCCATACTGGACCCAGTTTGGTGAACAGCGGAAGCTCCGTTCAATCTGCTAGTGGGACAGTGACTACTACTGCGTCACCCGCTCCAGGGTCAGTGTCCTTTTCCGGTACCAATGCGGATTCAGACAGCACAGATTCATCCGCACTGGTCCCCGTAGCCTGGGGACGTGTGGTCCGTATGGCCGATGGGGCTCTCCATTTCCCTGGAATCGGGCGACAGCTATTCTCCAACCCGCAGTCTGTACTCCAAAGGATTCGTGCGGCTGCCTCCCCAGACGACAGCTTCTCGTTGCAGGTATGCTTACATTTTTGTGTCGGTGGTTCCGTTCCGTTCACTTTCACGACTGTCACTCGTGTATTTATGTACGATGGCTCGAGTTGTCGCGAATTTTTTGGCAGCGGGTAGTGCAAGATAGAAGGAGTCGAGAGAAACGTCAGAAAAAAAATAGAACAGCGGGTTGATGGTGGACAAAAACAGTATAAAGACAAGACAGCCACTGATTGTGTGACATCGGTGAGTACCTCCAACTGTCGATATGTTGGATTTTTGAAACTCAACCTTCGCACAGGACATTCACTAATACAGTCAAGGAACTTTGTTTTGTTGTTCATCCTCCGTCTTCAGTTCATGCGCTCACCACACTGTAATATCTTCTAATGGGAAGCTGACTCAGCAAAACAGCGCACGGTGAGGTAATTGATCAGCTGACCTACGGAGTACGTGGCCAACTCAGCGTAGTTGGTTCAGCTGAATCAACTCGTCGATTGGACATGCAGTTGGTATGTTGCCAAAGATCATTCATTGCACTTCGACATTACTGATTCGATGTTCTCATGATACGTGTACAGTGCTTCGACGACAAAGACAACCAATTTTCTGTTGTCTTCCACGCGCAGCTGACCAGGCTTCACAGCCGTAAGGTTACACTGAACCCACTGCGGCGCTGTAGACCTTGTCTTTCATTAACGGGCTAATGTCACGTCGACTCCAGAGGTGCCCAAGATGAAGGAAAACCGAACGGGATCTAGCGACTCAAGCATTCACTTTGTCGGTAACGTGATACAACTGCCCAGATACGTAGGTCTGTTCATTGTCTTTAGTGGTTCTGGTGCCGTGGGTCGGCTTTGGCGGTTCACTCGCGCAGTATTCAGATGTGCAAAATGCATACCAAAGCGCATGGCATTTGTTATGCCTCTCGGGTCTGATCCGAGTAGTGCAAAATCGTCCGCATACTCCAACTCTATAAGGGATCCCCCGGGAGGAAGCTTCACCACGGGCGTTCGTTCGATAATTGATTCGGTTTTAACAAGAACACAATGGCGAACATTAATGTTTTTGGGATCTCGTCATCAGGTCAGTACATATATAACGGTTGAAATAGGACCGAAAAGTGAAATACGCAGCGAAGATTGGTTAGTGAAATGCAAAACGTGGAGACACGAATAATTGATTGTCTGCGCCCCCACGTCGCATCCAGTTGGATGCTGTGAGACAGTCTCGAGGGCCGTTGAGTGACTTGGCCGGTTGGTTCGTGTCACATGACCAGTGCAGACTCAGCGTTCGTACGAGACGTTTTTGACAGCACAGTACCGGGTTTCACAGTGGCATAGCGACTGCCTCGGCTGCGGTCAAGCCACGCCGTTGGATCGATACTGGCAGTCTATTGGGTACACGGTAAATGACATGAAATGACTCATTCGGAATGACCACGTGCCCGGCGTCAATTAAATGGGACGCAATCGAGCTTTTGGCTGAACTGTTGAGTCTTGTGGTGTTCCGCTAAGAGAGGTGTGCCCAAACTACTCCGCTGAACAACAGCAGGAGAAAGAATACACAACCATATTCTGGGTGAGGACTGGCATCTTGTCTTTGAGGTTTAAGTTGAGTAAAGGGCTGACTGTAAACCAAGACCGCAGAGTTCCAGCCGGAACTTGCGTTTGCCGCAGAGAGTGCTGTTTTCCGCTCCCAATTCACAGTAGTGGAAGCAGGGAGGTGGCCAACCCTTGATCTGGCAGAGGGGTATGAAAGAGATTACGAAACGTTTGGGTGCTGTCGGTACTACTCGCCTTCCAGGATGGGGACCGCGTGATCCTCATTGCGCCTGATTGGAGACGCTGCAATATCTGGCTGCTAATCGATGTCAATGGCGTTCTTTCTATCCAGATTGACTGAGTGAGTGTCTGGAGGTGTAGGCACCTCGGAATAGTTGTAGTAAGCTAGCACTAAGTTCCATTCCCTGTCCACCTTTATTGTTTTCTGCACAATAACGCTTTCAAATATATCATGATTGTACGGCATCAGTGTTCGCCGTGCTGTCCATGACGATGATGGTGAACGAATAGATTTCGTGTTCGGGTTCGTTGGTTGTGGATTCTGACAGACCCGGCTAGTCCAACTGCACACTTGACGCTGCTGCGTTGAAAGACTCCTTGTTGTTGTTAGTAGTGCATGTTCAGGTCTTGTTTTTGTGGTTGAAAAAATAACATAATCGTCCAGCTGTAACACCTATTCAGCGCATAGCTGCCATACTATCCGAAGGATGCACGAGACCTGAAATACTGCCGGGTTGCCCAAGCCTAGACAGGAGCAGTCAAGATGCGGCTAACAAAAGGAAACTAGCTGCTGATCCTAAGCTCTATTGGCGCATTTCAATTCCCAGCTGCCCAGGCCAAAGAGGGGGTTTGCTTGAGGTATTCCACCTTGAGCATTGAACTCAAAAGTCTGACCCACAAGCAGACATGGATTTTTAAACAGGAAAGGCATGAGCAAGGGAGGCCTGTTGACCTAGCTGACAAAGGGTACGGATGTTAAGCAAGGCTACCCCAAACAGATTCCTTCCTTGGTGCTGGTAGCTCATGTTCACATTTCATTTTTCCATTTAGATGGTTAGAGATTGAAGCTGATCTTATGGAGCTGGTAACATGTGAGGCTGTATTTATTTGGGAAATGATCAATGTTGGTGCAAGTTAGTTATGAAAACTAGCCGATACTCCCAAGCGGCGGCAGCCCAAGCTGTCGGAAGAGGTCCATCTGAGGTAACCCAAGTTGATCTTTTGAAAAGTCTGACCCACGAGCCCGGGGACCTGACTCAGCACTCTCAATTGTGAGACAACAGGTATTCTTGGAGGACCCTGCCCAGAGCCAGTAGGCTGACCCACTCGGCTGTGGGAGATTTGCCTTACCCGAAGGCGTAAGGTGTAAGGTATAACTGTCGGACTCCTAATTCGGTTGTGCATAGCGAGTACCATCTGAGTAGTATCCGGTTCTTGATTTTTAAAAGTATTTCGATCGTACTGAATAATGCGGCAGCGGCCACAGTCAACTGTTGGGCAGTCGGAGTGTGTGGGATTTAGGGCTGACCTTTTCTAGTCCGTCCTTCGTCGAAGGGATGCAGTAATGCTGCTTCCACAAAGATAAAAAATCGCTCAGATGCAGCATCCTTTCGGTGCCTAGCTGCCATGCCACCCGGAGAAAGCACGAGGGCTGGGATGCTGCCAGGGGGAAGTCGAGGGGCAGAGGTCGGGTTCGAACCACGGACCTTTCGGTTCGTAAGCTGGCGCCTTATCCACTGAGCCATCTCGCCCCATAAAGATAAGCGGACTGGTTGTCTGGGGAAACACGTTATTGTCTTCACCCTCCTATTGCAGATTTTTCCAGACCACCTCGTATTGCACTTATTCGTGGTAAGGGGAGTGTTTGCTCCCCTGTGGTTTTCCTGGGGTTGTTGAAAGAAGTTTTGCAGCCAGTGTAGCCCGCGAGATCACTGGAGTACTCAAGCCCGACCACCACATCAAGGTGGCAGCTGTTGGTCGGTGGGTCAATGGCACAGTAAAATTATCCACTGTCCTCTGTCGACCATTTGTGTGTCGGTTCCTTCAATATCCTGTCGTTCAATAAGCACTCAAATTTAGGGGAAACGACAGTGAGAGCCGATTTCTGTCGAACTTCGTCGCATGTCTCCTGTACAGTAGAACACCGACGTACTGGTGCATTCCCCCTTTAACCCAAACCTCCATCCACACAACGCTTCGGAGGAAGAAACGATTTTCCTCGCATAATCGAGTGTAGCAGTTAATCCTGACTTCCAGTGTATTGTTGTCGATACCGATGATAGTCCCTCTATGCAAAACTCCAATCTAGGTGGAGTTTTTTTTCGCGATCGGGTTTTCTTCAACCAGTCTCTGTTCTCTAAGCAAAACCTTTCAATAGTCGGACAGAACTCGCTACGTCTACAACATAGCACGCAGGTATGCACGAAACGCAAACCCTACACGTGATTGGCACCGTCACTTAAAACGTTGAAACTCATTTTAAACTCTGGGTAGAGCGACATGCACCCAGTTATGCGGTCTAGCTTCTGTTGAAAAATTCCCCGTTTGGTTTGATTAGGCCATCGTGAAATTCAGGAGAACGATTAGGAGAACGAATTAGACTAGCTTTCTCTGATCTGTTTTGTATGTCGATACATCGAAAACTTATATGATACTAGTCAGAAAAGCATGTGAGCGGGGGCACACGGGTCGATGGGTCATGGGGTCAACCGAGTGACGTCAATATCAGACAACTTTGTGCATCCGAATCTACAAGCCAACTCAAGTTCAGGGGTCGCGAATTTGCCTATCGAACACGAAGATGTGAATGACGTAGTCCGATTCCAACCCCATCCACGATCGACAATAGTGTGGATCGTACTGGTCTGTCGAGAGCAGTTTTTGAAGCTAATATTTTCATAGAGCGCGTATCTTGACTGATTTGTACTCATGAACATACAATCCGCAAATCAGGGAACTAAATAATGTTCGGTTGGAAAGATGCCTGGTTACATAAAACCTCCATCCAAAGGTGACTCATGAAGTTAACTAATGCTGAACTGGTTACCAGAAGCCTTAGACCTTCCGTTTATACGAAATGCGTGCCCGCCAAACTGTGTTTGAGTTTCATTTGCAGCCCGGTTGTCCGGTTCCTTGTGAACTACAAGCTGTCAAGCTCTACCACTAGGTTTTGTGCATACTCATTCGTATGATAGCCGTTGGTTTTGAGTTTTCATACCAACCATGAATAATAAGCCACGTCCAATTCGGACCTTTGTAGACCCCACAACATATCCGCATCCACAGCGCAATGACGATCACGCCTCAACTGCTGGTGGAACGGTTGCATCCGAATTGCCCAACAAGGCGAAGGAATCAACGGTCGTCTTTCATTTTAGGTTCATACTTCCGCCCACTCAAGACGGTAGTAGATCGATTCAATGCATCAACTATTAACTCCGGTGGACTAGGGGACAGGAATTGTGAGGATTCAGGCTGATAATCTAGTGGTAAACGTAACAGACCCGCAATATAATGTAACGATAATATAATCGTTCAGCCCTAACATCCTTTCGCTGCCTAGCTGCCGTGCAAACGGGCTGAGATACTGCCAAGTTGCCCGAGCCTAGACAGGAGCAGGGGCTGGGTTCGAACCACGAACCTAAACAAACTGAGCTATCTCGAGCTCAGATCCACAATCAGCTAAGTCAAGCTAAATCTCTGTTAGGTGTCGACCGAGGGTTTTGTTTGCTAGGGTGGGTGACCAAGTGTTAGTCCGATGGGGAAACCTACATGGATTTGGGTCCAGCCTAAGGTCTAGTTCTGGTTCGGTTCACGTGATGATTCCTCTTGAACGTCGTTTGCACTTTCCGTCCGTCTGTGTGGTTGAGCTAGTGCTACGAAAGTTGTGTAAGAGGGATTCTGTAAACTTTGGTCGGGTTGGGCTTTCCACCGCCCCCCTGTTTTTGCTAATGATTCTAGGTGAATTGATACCCACGCACAGTCACGTGTCAACTTGGCTTATCTAAGACGGCTTTCCATGCGGTCGCCAGTTCCACACCCTCGATTCTGTTCACGCTGTGATGCTTGGTGATTTCCACCCCCTCGGCTATCGGCCGCTGTGGTATGAATCGCAGTCCCCATCTTAAAACTTCCACAACGAAGTTATCAAAGGCTTTTGCTACAGAATCCCGTCTGCCTTCCCCTCCCTCTCAGCTTCCTCCCAATTCGATCGATTTTGATATACCAATGGAGGCGCGCACAAATAACCTGATGAAGCACACCTCAACGGATTGTGGATCACGAAAAGTAAGTTCTTGCTTTCATTTTTACCCGCGGCTGATGTTTTCCAAGTGGACCACTGCAGTTATTGTGTTGCTCAGTAACCTTGGACTATCCCTCAGTGCAGAGCAAAACGGTCCGTTCGTTTAGCCAGCAGAATAATTTCCTTTCTCCCTTTGATTGTCTTTTTTATAGGATGTTTTGCTGCAGTGTATTCAGTTCCAAGCGACTTCTTAACCCCGAAGAGACCACTCATAATGGGAAATTATGGTATACCTATATACGTACATATATGAATATGTATGTTCGTAAAAGCTTTATACGAGTGTACACGTCTTTTCGTTGCCAGCACGATAGTAGAGTATGGTATAGTTCAGTGACACTTTGAGCAGAGTGGTCTGTTTGAGATGAGACGATGGTTGAAATTTTGTCTGATACATTGCCTCAATGTGTGATGTTCATTTATTGTCATTTACCCCCCCCCCAAGCAGGGATTCCATGTCTGCCTCTGCTGCCAGCAGACATTTACCAGTCCATCTCTATATGACAGTCACATGTTGCGTCCCCTAGCACGCATCTTTTATCGGTGTCATATATGTCGAGGCTCAGAAACGGCACACCTTACCTCGGTAGAAGAGAACCCAGGAGGCGACCTACACATGTCTATCGTCGATTTACTGAATGCATCTGGTTCGGATGCTCCCTCTGGGCCTTCCACTGCCGTAAGCGGTGGTTGTATCGGTCCTGTGACTAACACATCTGCTGGCACAATGCAACAACAACTCCCCTCGCACTCACCGTACTGTACTGTGCTCTTTGGTGGAATTGTCAAAGCCTTCAACCGATGTGCAGTCTACTCCCATTTCGCTCACGCGCATCCCAACGAAGTTGACTTATGGAATTTGCAGCCCAGTCGCATCTCCGTGTGTCCTTTGGCCGAGTCGGCCTGGGAACCCTCAACACTGGAGCTCAATGGCACGGATATAGTTCTGGCGACCTGCGTTTCCGGGGTGAACAGCACCACTCACGACAGTCCGTCGTTGCTTCAGATCTCCGGTGAGTGGACTGTGCACGTGCTGGGTTTGTGTTTGTCAGATTGACTAAGCAACTGGTATATTTTCACATGAATTCGGATGATATCTCAGATGACTTGTCTGTTAAAGTACTGAAAAAAAGCTTGAGTTTTCTGTCCTATTCTCGAGCTGTACTACGCTGCTACTGGGAGTGAGTGGCACTTAAGCGTCATTGTTCCGACACTGGCCTCAGGGCAGCAAGGTGAATAATGCCGTGGTCACGTAGCAAATGTTCCCTCGATTTCATCGGTGTTATCTGTGTCGTCGTATTCTTCAACCGACTGGCCCGCTTCCTTGAGATGCACACTTCACACTGCGAACCTTAAGGACCCGCTCATTCGGTTTCCACGTCGCGGTGTTTACCGAACGCTTCCGTTGCTGGCCACCGGCGCATACGCCCGTCACACACTGTGAATAAGATCGGTCATGTGCTCACCAGTTGACCACGACACCATTCACTTTTAGTCAGTATCTGGGACGATTTGTGTTTTGCTATCCATGAATCTCCGAGGATGAGTTATTGGCGTGGTTTTTAGGCCACAGAACACGTCTAACGAGTCGAGAATAATGTGCGGAACACGGTAGCTAGAACACAAGCTTTCTGCTCCCTTCACAAGGAATACCTGTTGTTAAACACCAACCTGAGGCTGGGCTAGTACAGTTTTCACCACAGCTCCGAATCTTGTGTTTGTGGAACGCATGTCACGGTTTTCATGCAGCTCACCGCGGACTTAGTCCTAATTAAGGTAAAAATGCGGTCGGTTCAACCGAAAAAAATCTTGACACATCCTTAATTAGCATTATGTGTAAGAATCCAAGCACACTGTGATGCTTATCCGGTCCTCCGTGAAAATCGATAGTTATTTGAAACAAATGAACCATTAAAAAACGGTGTCACTAATTTATGTTGGCTTGCTGGATGTGCTCAATGTTTCTCACATATTGCTGGTCTTGTTCGCAATCGGTACCGCCAGTAGAAACGCAATAGCCGATCCCCCCGTAATAATGAATGATCTTTTGCCGTTCTATTTTCCGACTGGCCACGGAGCTCTCGTTCTTTCCTTTTTTCCGTGTATCCGAGTTTTGCGTAAGGACCATTTCATCCACCTCTACCCTACACCCTGTCGTCGCGTTTGCTATACTCAGAACCGGATACTGGCCGTCAACCTTCTTCGTCCCCAATTTCACACCCAACCGGTGTGTCGGAACCCGCCCCTCCTGTGATAAACGACAATCTGTCTGAGGACGGGAATCGTGCAGCCAAAAAACTGGAGGCTTCTTTTCCCTATCGACCAGGAGTTGAATTGGCTGAAGTGTGGAATGATTTGGAGCAAGCGATTAAGTGAGTTTCGATAACCTCTTCTATCCTATTCACAAATGTAATACTTTAGTCCGGGTCGAATGATTGGTTTGGGCACTACTCACATATTTGTTCTGGCGAATCATCTCGTCTTCAGCTTGTTGGTTTCTGTAGTTACTGAGACCATTGAGATGAGTGCTTGCTAAGTACTTATTTTCAAATGGATGCGGGAGACAAGAATCCTGGCTGTGCTGGCGTGCCACCAGCACAACGGTTGGGAAATTTCACCTGAGGAAAACATGAGGGCACGTTCATTGTAGTCCATTTTTTCTCAAAGCGGCTGCTTTATTGTATGCTGGTTTAGTGACCACCCTTCGTGAGTGTCAGCTGGCTTTTTCAGTCTATGTACCCGTAATTCCACGTAGAATTTTCTTGGCGCTGCGAAATGCCGAAATGTAACTTCCCCATTTTCTCCCCGCGTTTCACATTTGGTGAACCTTCCGGTTTCTAACACAGCGTGGGCCATGTTCTGTCCAGGAGCTGACTCACCTGATTGTTTTCGATCAGCAAGTAACTGGGGCCCGAATTCTATCGAACCTGGCTTACGGGAATTGTGTCCAAGATACTCGAATCCAGGCCTTACCAAAGCCATTCGGGCTAAACTCGCCATTTGATTCAGCAAAGAATTCTAAGCTGCATCACTCCGGAGACCCGAAACCATCTGCTTCCGGTCAGGCGGGTGTTGATGTAGCTCAGACTGGGAAGGACGAGGACAGAGTCTCCACTAACAGTGGACCCTGTTCAGTACAAGTTAAGGGTACATGTAAGATGATAGCTGTGTATGCCCAGACCGTTTCTGGCCCCGAAATTGATCAGAAGTGATTTCTACCAGCACCCATGTGGCTTTCTTCGTCAAGCTCCTAAATCAGACATCTTCATTCTAGCTGGAGATTGATATGGATAGGAAGTAACGCATAGTTCCCCAAGTTAGTCTGAATCCATTCTGAAACTTGGGGTGTTTCACAAAATGCAGACGTCCCTCAACTGACCTGATTGTTGGTGGAAGGAAATTTTGGTTGGGGTTATTCTTTAACCCTAATCTTTTCCTCTCTGTCCGTCTCTTTTACTCCGTTACAGTGAGGCCATACTTCACCATGGTCTCAATTTTCTCAGTCCTCCTGATGGATATATTGATTTTACTGGTGCTTCCAGCACGCTCATGGCCTCTTCGTCCCTCGCGTTCGACTCAAGACATTCCACAGTGACGAATTCCCCTGCATTACAACGAATCTACGCATCCACGGCAGATTCGTCCTTCAGTGCTGCATCTGCTTCCGGACCCGTTTTACCTTCACCCAACTCGACGCTCTCTGAGACAATCCTTCATTTGGCCCGCGCTCCAGTATGGTACAGCCACTTTTTCCTCACCGATTGGTCGCAAGTTCACTCCCCAGTTCCCAATATGGCGACTGTTTCCAGTGAACCCGAATCTTCTCAACCAGATCAGCCAATCATCGACGAGGACCACCACCACCAACAACAACCACAACCGCCACGGGAGAACGGAGACGAGCGCGACAAGTTGGCGGAAAAGAAGCGTGAGTTAAAGCAAGAATTTTGTTTCATCTATTGTCATCGGTGTGATGGGGGCGAGATGGCTCAGTGGTTAGAGTGCGAATTTACTGACCGGAAGATCCGTGGTTCGAACCCTACCTCTGCCTCTCGACCTTCCCTGTCTAGGCTTGGGCAACCTGACAGTATCTCGGTCCTCGTGCTTCCTTCGGGTGGCATGGCAATTAGGCACCGAAAGGGTGCTACAGCTGAACGATGACTGCTTTTATTGAGGAAAGTCAGCATGGGACACATGTTCATGCGTTCCCTTTCCAGAGGTTTACACTTGATTCGACTCCCATAAAATCCAACTGCCAAACCGGAAAATTGAGCTTATATGAAGCTTTTGCTGTTAGAAGAGGGTTAAAGAGCTGGGTTCCTTACACTGATTGAACTATTGACTCAGCCTATACCATCTCAACGTGTCGACCCACCCTGAGTCTGAGCCTTGGCTTTCAATAACAGAGGTAAATTTACCAGGCTTGCCTCCAGGAGGATTCTGCTGTTGGGTTTCCAAGAATACTAAGGACCGTGTATACTTGTCCGCAGGTCCAAATATGTGTCGTTTGAGGGTGACCCCATGTGTAACCTGATGACTCTTTTTGACGTCGTGACCAGGGAACGAAGTTATCTTCCGGCGCTTCGTCGTCACGTTCATTACTTGCTCCTCGTGGAAGGTTTTTAGATGGGCAGTAGCTTACACTGTATTTGTATTTGGTGCCAGGCTCCGATCACCATTTTTTTCGTACACAGCCATTCGTAGTACGTGGTTTTCTCTTCCCTTCAAGTTCCAGCTCAACTCAGCATAAGCCTGATATCATTCTCGACTTTAATCCGTATCGCGCACCACGTTCCCAGTTTGACGTTTCCCTTTAGGAGTGTTGCTTCCTTTGGATTGGTGATGCGATTGGGTGGAGACACGTACCCACCGCGGATGCCGCATTTTTTTGCCCGAAGAATGCTTTGTATGGGCACTATCGCCCAGGTGTTCATATATTCGCTTTCCACCTTCACAAGACCCTCAGGTTCTGTGCCAATTTTAGTGGGAGATTTGACTGTGAATCTGATTGTGCTAAGTCCTGGATGGCTCATGTTGGCAGATTATAAAGTAAGGTATCTTCCTTTGTTCTAAACGATCGAGTTCCCCCGATAGAGTGTCATATCCCACGGGGAAATTCCTGCATACCTGGTTTGCCACTGCCCAATAGGAGAGGCTAGGTTTGCCAGTGCACTTGGATTAATCAGCGGCGTCCCAAACTTATGTTGCCAATCCACTTTCCCCCCTAATGTACAACGTGATTTGTCTTTGAGTGCATAGAGAACAATGTGGTTGCGGGGTGGTATCACTTTGCAGACTATACAGCCGCAAACGTAGTGGAAGCCAAAAGGTGACAGAGATTTCCTAAGACAAAAAATGTGATTCGGTACTGCATTCGATAAAACCAGGGTAAGCTTATGAGTTTCTCAAGGTCCTTTTGTGTGCATAACAGGAACATGCCTTGATTGGGGCGCTTTAGGGAATTTCGGTCACTTGATCTCCTTCTCGTTCAAGCATGTGTAGGATGGAGACCGCCCACGGGGAAACAGGAAGCGAACTCAGCCGAGTGGAAGACTACACTCTCGCATGACATGGTTCCCTGAACGGGGTACTTCAATAGTCAGAAGCACGAAAAGACCTGAATCAGCCTCACATCCATTGGTGTTCCTGTATCCGAACTCCCAAGGCACAACCATTCCCTCTTACTGATTCAAACACGCCCATGATCAGTATATCAGCATATTTAGTGCTTCCCTTCTCGTTTTTATGTCATCGTTTCTGAAACTTGGTCACCTGCTCAAACCAGTCACTAAAATAGTATGTCTAAATTTTGAAGGGCACGATTAGGACGAGTGCTAATCCTTGTCCTGGTTAGCCTTGCATCAACGAAAACTTGAAATAAAGTCATTTTTATCTGGGCACAGTCGATCCTAGTATGAGAAGCTCAGCTCTAACATTTGCACCCTCCCCACAAATGCATGGTTCCATAGACACTTGAAGTAATTATCATTGACAGCACTAAAACATACTGGAACTTAATTGCCATACAACCATGAGGGAAGGAAGCCGCCTTGGTAAAGAGTGGAAAGATGAGGGAAGGGTAGGGACTTAGTTCTAAGAAGCCATAAGGCCTTAAGGAAACGACCATGATCGAGGTGCCTATAACTTTGGACAGCATTAAAATGAACATATCTAAGCACCATGCCGAATTAAGGCCCCATCCGCTGGACTGGCCTAGCGTCTTTTGCGAACCTCTCCTAAGATAAGCCCAGAGCACAACGCTAGGTAAAATTTAGCTGGCCAATCCTGTCAGAAATGGCAGCATCTGCACCACTGGCTTTGATTACGTGCCATGTTCTGCAGGGGTTCCAGCCATGTGTAATCAGAGTCATTTGGGTCCCAGTCAGGAAGGCGCGATGCTCCTAAAGCACTCAGTTTGACTTGAGACGCTTTTATTTCACGTTCCAATGTCATGATCTGTCCTCCGTGAATCTTTCACCAGCAATGGCTCGGTAGGCGGTGGCTGGGCACGTGGAATGCATGTCCTATTTACATGGTTAGTTCGAAGTAAGCACGAAGTGATTCACACTGGATTCAACGTCCACGCCCTTCTTCCTGGAAGCTGTCTAATAGGGGGGCTGAATACAGTACGATCAAACGCGCATGGTGTCCGCCATATCGATCAACCGAAATGCTGGTCTCTGTTCCACCCAACTAAAACAATGAATCACACTGAGTCACTGCTCCTCAAGTTGCAGATACGTATGCTCAATGGTCTTGACCAAACTCGTCTTCAACATATGAGCGTCATTTATTTGGCTTATTTTTGGGTGACGATGATTCACACGGCCTCCAGTTGATAGCGCAAAATAGTGTCGTAATAACGACTTTTAGAGGGATTTTCCTTAGGATTGATGACATCATTTCGGGAGTTACTACCCCTCATAAATTGACTATTAATTGTTTGCGACTAACTCATCCACTGTTCTAAAGCATACCTGGCTGGCATGTTTCAGGATTTGATCTGTGTCATCGCCCTGTCTGTTATGCGGAGTGTGAACCGTGCGAAGTGTACATGCGTGTGTACAGTGCAAGCTGGCACTATAGAGCAAACCCCTTGACAAATTCCTGAGTAGACGCACGCACATCAACTGGACTGAAACAGACAGGCTTGTCCAAAGAGCACTGAACTAGTCAACCAGTCAGATTCGGATGGCCCAACAGGCGAATCGATGCAGGTCACGTTGGGTGTAACCTACTCGGTGTGTGGTCTGTCGCCGTACACAATTAACCAAAAAACAACGAATAATATACTCAACATCGGAATGCACATTAACACGAGGATTTGAACATATTCTGTCTGGTAGTTTAACATAAGAAGTGCGGGGTTGGAAACTCACAATGAACAGCGGATTTGATGGAAGTCATGTTGTCTTTATAACTGTATGCCATATCAGAATGAAACAAATAGTGTTTTGATGGGTATCAAGATAACTGTGACGCACAACCAATAATGGGTTTGGAACTTCCTGAACTGAAATTGATATTCTTGGTTCAAACGAGTGTTTTTGGCAATATTTTCCAGCCATCTAGCACAGTCTCCGGTCTCGTAGCCCCATTGACAAGTAAATCCAAGAGATGTTGAGGTGAGATGGCTCAGTGGTTGGAGCGCGAATTTACTGACCGGTAGGTCCGTGGTTCGAACCCGGCCGCTGCCTCTCGACTTCCCCTGTCTAGGCTTGGGCAATCTGGCAGTATCCCAGCCCTCGTGCTTCCTTCAGGTGGCATGGCAGTTAGGCACCGGAAGGGTGCTGCAGCTGAACGTTGAAAGTGTCAACACCAATGCAGTCACCATTTTGGTGAAAATCCCCAGTAATTCGGAATGATTGATCATTTCGAAGCAAAATAAGTCGTGTGCTGAAGTCTCTCTGGTCGGCTTGGATCCGCTTCCGGCTTTGCCTATCACATTGAACTACGTCGAACTACGACCTCCACGCAAAATAACTGATGTCACATGCGCTCTGCGTTCAGCCGCATGTGCGATTGACTGGCCGTCACAAAGAGACTGGACCTTAATGTGGTGTGACGGTTTGTGTACCTCGGCGACCCATTGAGCTACACTGGGGGTGGGGGGTGGTGTGTCCGCGCGACATTCGCAGTCCCTCATACCAGGTTGGTCAATTGTTAGAGGTCTGACGAACACAGTCTCCTGGTCCTCCAGTTTGAGGGTTAGAAGGTGTGTGGCGACATGTTCCGTAAAAATGGTAATGTGCTTGCATTTCCAGCCAAACACCGCTGCCTTGTGGTGAGGCTTTTGAGCCAAAGGCTTTGGTTGACGACCCTGGTAGTCCTGCCATCTAGATGTGGGCACTCTCGCAGTATCCCAACCCACGTACAACCATGAATTACTGCTCTCCTTGACGCGCTTGCCCATCAAGGAATGCGCTGGAAGTTTATGTACATAATAAGTTCTTTGTATTCTCAGACTTCCGGACGTGTGAGAGTACACGGAGAGCTCTCCAAAAGCTTCCGTACACAAAGCGGTGTCCATCAGGGATGCCCACACTCTCCATTCCTATTTACTTTCGTGATCGATGAGATAATAAGACGAACGCTGGAACGTCTTCAAAACCCCGGTGTCCAATTAGCTCCTGACGCAAACCTTGTCGATTTAGAGCCCGCAGACCACATCGTTCTCGTCTTCGAAGATGAGGAGAAGACGCAGGTGCTTTTGGATGAACTGACTAAGGTCATCCCGTCCTTTGGTATGTAGTCACTGAACATGCCACTTACAATCCAGGGATAGACACTCGAAGTTGTGGAGCGTTTTGCGTAGCTTTGAAGTTGTATTCATTCTGATTATAGTGTGACAGATGAGATCAATGTACCCATCTGCAATGCTCGGGTCGCGTTTGCTAATTGGAGACACCTATGGTGTCAAAGCGATATATCCCTGAATCTCAAGAGACGTGTGTATCAAGCTACAGTGCGGGCAACGTGGTAGTATCGCACCCATGATATTACCCTCTGATGTCATGGCGACTAGGTCCCGAAAGGATATTACAGCTGTACGAATATCACTGTGGCTTGAAGACGACTTACACCATCCGCTGAAAGTCTGCACCAAGGACCTGGAATACAACTACACTACTTGCTAAGTGATCGTTCGGCACTGGAATGCACACGTTTCCACGATGACGGTTCACTTTATTGGACTAACTCACTGAAGACCTTTCGCGATCTGGTTACGGCAAGCAACTCGTAGTTTTAAGTCACGGGCCTCGAAACATAGCGCACTAGTTCATGATCGATCATTCCAATCCGTGTTACCGTGCGCTTTCTCACCGTGCCACTTAACTGTACTTTCTCGCTTGGATATCGAAACAGTACACTGTGGGTACTGTGTACCATTGCTTGAAGAGACACGGAATATGGATTTCAAATCCGGCACACCAAATGAATACACTTTCCTTAACTGGGTTCCGTTGGGCCACCTGCTACAATCTCAACTAGGACGGCACCAAACCATACAATCACCCAGGCGACCAATGACAGCACCTAATAGAAATGCATCCCTACGATTAAAGCTCCGTAAGTTAGAAGTGCAGGTCCCCTGGCTGGTGACAAAACACCTCTGGTGAAGCCCTGAATCAAACCAACCAATTAGGACGTCATTATTTCGATGATGTGTGAAGGTTGATCAATGAAAGATAGAAGGCACAGTGTTACAGGGCAGGCATTTACTTTGGTTTTTCCAAACTTTTTGACTAACATTCATCAAGCTTGGCCAAACTCACTTGCTTGCTTTTAGTGTTGTGGCTCAGAGATGGAACTTGACAGAAATCCCCTTAGAGAGGACGTAAACATTATCTTGTTTTTTTCTCAAAAAATGTCATTCGTATTCATCTTCATTGATTCAGCAAAATCCAGGTCTATAGTTCCACCCCCGGCCCCTTCAAACAACGAACTCAATGATGTGCTTCTAAATTTCGTACAACACGTACGCCCATCAACTGCTCAGATGTGTGCGCTGTCTGACCCCACACCAACCCTACGACCTTCGGAGACATCCATTCCTGTTTCCACCTCAGAACCATCGTCCTTCCAGTCGCCTTGTTCCAAATCAGCTCCGACACCTCCCCCGGAGGACACTGAGCGTGGATTCCTCCGGTGTCTCCTTTGCTCCTATAAAACCAATCATCCAGACTATCTAGTCAGACACCTTTCTGGTTCGCGAAACACCGTATCGACTAAGTGTGCATTGTGTGGGCAATCGGTCTGCGTCCAACAGCCAGCGCTTTGTGCGGCAAAGGCACATTTGCTCCTCCATTTGGGTTATTATATCATGTGCCCCAACTGTGGATTCACGGTGAGTGTATCTCCTTTTGCCTCCTTTTGTGCATAATTGCATCGAGTTAACCTTTTGGACAGTCAGCGACTATACCTGGCCTCGTGGTTATGTCACGTTGTGTATGGAGCTACGGGTCAGCCTGGAACATTCGTACGTCTATCGATCGACCGTTGTTCGATACTGGCACAATGGAAGTTTGGTGTTTGCAATTGTTAGACGTTCATTCTTTTCTGTATGGCACGATGCATCAGTCTGGTTGCTTTGAAAAGGCCGACTAATACGAGTAAGTCTCACTAAGACAACCGAAGTCTCGGTGGACAAAGCAGTTACATCGTAGATGGTGTGGAAATAATATATGGACAGAATACCGGGTATTCTCATTGTAAAAATGCTTACTAGGGTTACATATACCGTCAGACGCCCAACGGAAAGCGACTTGAGAAGATGGCGCCACGTGCTCTATCGTTTCGCTTGTTCTTCAGCAGATGATGGGTGCGAAAACAGCTGTTCAACCAGAATGCTGTGTTTCGCGGAAGATTACTTTGCAGAACCAGTCGTGAACTGTCAATCCTGGTGAAAACCTGCCTGACATTGGTCGATACAGTAAGGGAAAGAGATATCTTCGATACAGGTGCAATAAATAACCTGTAACGCCGGACACCTCAAGCAAAGGGATTCTCTTGAAAGCATTGTATTCATACTTAGTTTAGTAAAACAAAAGTTTCAGTCCAAATGTCATGGTGATAACAAAGCATGATAGATGACAAACAACCATTTTGGCGACTAAGTATTGAATGACGACGCCAGCTCGAGAGTTTTGTGCTCATCTGTCCAGATGTGAGAATTCATGTCCGTCAAGCGGGCGCTTATGGAGTTGGGGTAACACGTTCACCTTGCATGCAAAAACGCCCGGAGGTCATTTCCGGTAGAAAGTACACACTGTTGTTGAGCCTTAGTGAGAACGAAGCTAGGTTCCCGATCCTTAATCTCCTCGTTTGCTGCGAACTAACTGAAATAATCGCTCCTTAAAACAGACGAAGAACGCTTCGAACTAGACTGATCTGGACACATCTCACAACTAATGGCAGCTCGTATGCAGTTACCCTTGCTTTCTGAGTGTTATTTCAGTATGAATCCACCAATAGTTTTCGCCAGAATGTAAAAGATCACGAACAACGGACCGTTGCTGAGCCTGGATACTCATGCACTAATACACTGTGTTGACCTAAACGGTTTCGCACACCGGTTGTGCGGTAAAGCTGAGACTAGTAGACGACTTATTCATACCTCATCATACCACGCATCCGGGTGTGTTTTGAATCCTAAGTTACAAAACTAAATCGCCATCATCATCAGCGGTAAGAACCGTATTTTGCCGTACTGTGGTTCTAGCTGCCACGATAATTTGGGAAAGTGTGGTAGACAGCCACACATTGGAGGCGCTGTCTGATATAATTGATGCGTAGTTACAGCGGTGTCAGTGAACTTCTCACTGGGGAGATCGGAAAGGGAGCTTTGCATTGAAGGCAACGGCTTGAATGCACGAGCGCCATTGAGGGCGTGACTGGGCTGTATCTGACAATGTCTCTATTCCTTGATGTGTCCCGTCTCGGGGTCCCCATGCAGGGAGACGACAATAACCAGCGCAGTTGATTTTTTACACAACTAAAAGACGACCGTGATTGGTCCATTGTGTAATTTTCCATTACTTATGCAAAACAAACTCGAGCAGTGTTTTCGCTTCAATCCAACGTTCGTCCACAACTCTGTCAACGTAAACTGCTCGGGTTAAACAGCAGGAAGTCTGTCGGGAGTTTTTCTCAGGTTTCTCATTTCATTTTCAGTAGATAATTCACAACTGATTACGCAAAATGTCGGTAGTATACTAGCACCGCTTCCTTCAAGTTGGACTAAGCATGTCTCAAATTGACAACAGTAAACCTCTTTTTTCCAAGTCAACTGGTTCGCCTCATTGTGTTTCCGTACGTCATATTTCTAGTCCGTTCCACATTTCCTGCTCTATTGAACAGCCCACTCCCCACCTGGCTCCCGATGCCGCGGAACTTTGTATGCGCCTCCATTTGCGTTTCGTCTGTTTTCATTTTAACTTGCTGCAAGTGTTTGTCTGCTCCCGCTGCCAACACGGGCGCGGAAAGGCGTACAATACCATGGCTCATCTGTGCCAGCACATCTTCGACAGCCACACTCAACGGCAGCACGTTTGCCTGTGGTGCGCTAGGCAGTCGTCGAACGATCCAACTACACGATCCGCCTCCACGGTAGCTTTGAGGAACACACCGGCTGCCGAGTCTGGTTCGGCCGCATCTAGCACAAAATCATCAGACCCAATCGAACATGATGGTATTCATAATCAACCATCACGTGAGTCCTTCATATCCCGAAACTCATATCTTTTCACATCTGAGATGCCGGATTGTGAGAGGTTTCTTGTGTCAATTTCACCCTGTTTTCATGTATTGAGCTAAAGATCCTGTTATTTTTCCGTGCTGTTGCTTAAACAGCCGGCTTGTTGGGGAACGCAACTGTTTTGGATGACAGTAAAAACGTCGTGATCTAAACGCTATATATATATATATATATATATATATATATATATATATATATATATATATATATATATATATATATATATATATATATATATATATATACCCGCTCTTCCTTCTCCAAAGCTAGGCAGTTTACAACAGCTCGGCAAAAGCATACCAATTTCTTTTTGCTTGAGTGAGCAACTGGATAGTCTTCATTTTAACAGAGGAAGAAAAACACCTGGGGCGTGTCACCATCCACAGTAGTCAGGTGATTGTCTAGTTAAACCAAATCTCACATTACAAACGCACTGACAACTCTGAATCGTAGCTGTGGATTATGGGAAACATGTGGTTCTCCAAATTATAAGACCAGATAAATTTTTATTGCCGTTGTTTGTTCTTCCTAGTCTCATTTTTCTGGTTTCGTTTCAAATGAGCACATTTCTGCTAAGATCAACCACACGAGGACTCATTCTGGTTGTCGCTGTTGAGGCAGCTTGGATAAATCTGACACGTGACCCTTCGGCTAGCAGCTTCGAACGTTGACGGCTTCATCTGACCACTCGGGACTAATCGGTTCTCACCGATTGACAGCTTTTAATCAGCTATTAAGCCTTGACGAGACGCGAGCGAAATTGTTGCGTCATTCTGAGCTCCCCAATCAACTATTCTTTTTGCAGTCTTCCACTGAGCTTTTGTGCTTGCTGCATTTTCTCCGTCGTTACTTTCGACCAAATTGTTGCTCGCATTCACCTGCCTAGTTGATTTACTCCGCGCATCTCGGTGAGTTGGTGCCGGTCGATCGTTTTCACGATGGTATAATTCTGGTCTCAGCTGACTCCCCTTCCTGATTCGGGCATGGTAATAAGCCTAGACAAACCCAGCTGCCAATTCAGATTGCGTCCTATAAGTGAGTCCAATCTAAGCTGGGAAGCCGGGAAGCACTGTACAGCTGTTCCATACTTATTGGGAATCACCGGCAGTGCGAACCTCATGAAACTCCAGGGAGTCTCGAACCTGCGACCTGGCTAGTAGATTGAGCACTTAACCGTTCAGCAACCAGAGACTGATCAGCCATGTGATTACCTCGCACTTAGACATGATAATGCACCACTCATCATCGAATCATGGAGTCTACATCACGTGGTCACGTGTCGACTGACTCCTTGGGTGACGAATACTCAGATGAAAGCCTCAGGGGTGAATTTTATTCTTCGTCCGAGCTACTTATAGATCTTTGGTAGTGTGGCAAGATTCGGGAATTTCCAAATGGGTTTTCGTCCTGTAAGTGAAGCCACTGTATGCTGAAACGCCGAGACGAACTGTACAGCTGTTTCATCTTATTGGCAATCGTCAACAGTGCGCATCTAACGAAATGTCAACACTTGTGACCACGTAGTGTGGATACCGTGATTGAAGGATGGGTGGGGCTATACCGTTTTAGTACGATATTTAACCATTCAATCACAGTTAATTAAGACTAACAGTTGATCGTTCACACTTTCACGTACCGTTTTTAGTGACATGAGATTGGCTGGAACGGCGATCGCCTCTGCTCCTTCAAGGTTATGTTGGTGAGCTCAGATTTCTTAGTTGCCCCCTACTTTGTTCGCCGAGATGAATTAAGTCCTCATCCACCTAAGTGATTTCTTAGTGCGTTGTTGTGAAACGAAGCAGTGTGGTGTATCAGTCGTAGTGCGCTGCATACTTGCATGTGCATGTTTACCTGGGTACTGCTGGCTGAGCCTGACCTTCGTGTATGATTGGTTGTTTGAATTTGTGGCGCCTTTGGACGGTTTGTTAGCCCGAAATGAGCCTTGTTGACATCCGTTTGTTCGTTGGCCGTGTCTTCTTCGACACTAGTTAGCACTCGGTTAAGCTTTGATCGTGACCTCTCATTACTGTCAAACTTGCTGACGTGGCTCCGTGGGGATTCTGGTCTCGTTGGCAGGGTGTCCAGCTCCACCTGATTATTTTGCTTCCGTCACGAATAGAATAGGCTTTACCGTGGTGTGACGGTTTATCCACCTTCATAGTCCATTGAGGTGTACAGGGGAGTGTACGTGTGACACAGAACCTCTCATAGCAGGTTGTCAATGGGTCATCCTCATCATCGTCGAGGTGATTAACCCTCGAAGTGTGCGTAAACCGTATCAGCTGATCCCAAAAAAGGCCTCCAGTAAGCGAAGCAATCACTGACAACAACGGCTTGCTCATCTGTGAAAGGTGGAGCGCCTGAGTCTTTGGGCTGAACACTTTCGAGGCTAAGCTGGTCGGTCAGGCTGAAAATATCTTCCACATGAGTTGTTCTTAGCTCAATCTGCTCTGCACCTTGCTTTAGACAGTGTGACATTGATTGAAGATTGACTGACACGTTGCTCGGGTTCCGTATTCTCAATCAGCGCGTGACATTAAAGTGGCACTCCGTCCGATCTGATGCGACATCGATCCCAAAAGTTGCGCCCTACAAATCGTACGATGTATGTCGCGTCAAAAACGGGTGATAGATATTATACATGGAAAGCAAGAACGATGGATTCCTGACCTTAAATAGACCTTAAAATAGACACATATTCTTAACGTTTGCAAGCAACACCCGTAAAAAGAAAATCAAACTGCCAAGCATTTATGAGCCGGGGGAACTGAAACATCCTCAGGTCTTTGACCACCGATGTCTCAGAAGTATGGTTGGAATCGGCTTGAACCAGTGGATTCTGAATACGGTGATCAGGTCGGTTTTTGGTGCTTCTGTCAAAAAGTGCGTCCAGAATTGCGAGCTAAGGTGGCTTGGTCGTGTGTTACGCATGCCGAGTTACCGCGATAAGCGCTGTTTACCGTGCCTAGTTTGGAGTGGCGTATACCTGAAGGTGGACAGAATTTGACATGTCAGAAGAAATTGGAGGTTGTTACAAAAGTTTGAATGTGGTTGGTGCTGTTCGCCTTCCAGGACGGAATCGATGTGACCCTCCCTGTGCTTGACTGGAGACAGTGAACGATATGGCGGCTAACCGATGTCAATGACGTTCATGTTGTGATTTTCTATCCAGATTGCCCGACTGAGTGTTGGAGGTGTAAGCACCTTGGATGCTTCTTATAAGCTAGTCGTAGGTGCCCCCATCTGTTGCATTTTCTTTCCATTATAAAGCGTTATTCAAATAAATTGACATGGTTGTACGGCAGTGAAGAACCAGGGTTCTGGTGCTTCTCACGTTGCTGTCATTGATTATTATTACTATTACTATTTTTCTTGAACGATTGCTCTTTTGCACGCAGTGCTGCTTAGACCAAGTACATTTCGTTTCAGAACCTTTTGTGAGTTTGGTAGTATTCGGCTCAGTGGTTAGAGCGCTGACCGGAAGGTTCGTGGTTCGAACCCGACCTCTGCCTGTCGACTTCTCCTGTCTAGGCTTGGGCAACCTGGTAGTATTCCAACCCTCGTGCTTCCTTCTGGTGGTATGGCAGTTAGGCGCCGAAAGGGTGCTACAGCTGGACGAACGATTTTATGTCAAGTTGACAAACAGGTAACGTTTGCTCAGATCTTAAGCTCTCTTAAAACCGATGAAGGCCGAGTATCTGAAACATGCATACAAAGCGCCCACAACGCCATCTTAAAGCGTTCAGGACGAATTCAGACTTTACTCTCCATGTGTCCGGTGATCCAGAAGCGATGACTCGTGGAATATATGGCGTGGGAACTGCACTCAGCCGGAGCTGAGCGCGCTATGCTGTATTGGACTCCAGTCAACAGTCGTTTTGCGCTGCTCTGTAACATGACCACATGAGTTGAGCGATTGTCTGAGATGAGTGTTGTCTCTTCCAGCTCACGTAGCTTGCACTGGGGGGCGTCCAGAGTTGAGTGGTGTGATTCGCCTCACATCATGTAGCGTGTATTTGTCTCCCCCAATTGCTTGTGCAAGTGAGTGAACTGTGGTGGCAGGCAAGTGTTAGCATCAATACCTGTTTTACAGAAGTGTGTGATATTGAGTCGGTGGAGAACAGTGACGTTAAGCACGTTTGTTTGTAGGTCCAGGCGGTTTCAGGTTCCGTCCTCAAGAGTATCATCAGTTTGATAGAATGTAGAAAAGTCAATTGAGAAGAAAGTGCCTCACTTAAAATTTGTCATTTTTCAGGTTCCAATTTGGAATTCTGATTTCCTTGTTCTTTCGACTGGGGTCCACCAGCTACGCTAAAATCATTTCAACAAGTTTGCCGCAAAACCGCAACCACTACTTCCGGTTATCGCTTAAGCTAGGGAACTTTCCTGGCAGATTTCAGACCCCCGCAGGTCCTCCTCAGAGCTGCAACCGTACAGGGACTAGCCCACCCGTGTCAGTTCTCTTCTGTGCCTTATTCTCCATCGTTTTCCTTTCAGAAAATATCGCTGACAGCTCTTCTGTTCCTCTCAGTCGATTTGGTTCTCGTTACACCACGCCAAAGGATCTACTGGCCCATGTTAAACGCGTTCATAAGCATGTCCTTTTGTTCTCGTCATCTGACAATGTCGTGGCTACGAATGGGCAGGACGCGATAGACCAGCCTCCTGGCGACCTGACACACGGGAAACAATCACAACACCGCCAGTCGCAGTCGATACTCAGCATTGACTCATTGGAATTGACCAAATCCACAAACGGGGAATTACCTATCACAAACGGACCAACTTCAGTTTGTGCTAAATCTCGTGGCGCACCACCCGATTCGACCGAATCCGACAAGGCCACCGGTCACTTGATCCATCTGGTTCCGGCCGTAGATTTCACTTATGTTCATAGCTGTCCCGACTGCGACGAAGTGTTTGAAAATCGGGATACATTTACTCAACATTTTCGGGTAGGTGACTTCCACAGGGAATGCACGTTTTTCTGTACGTGACATCGACGTTTACTCTCAATAGTTATGCCAAAACTATCTTGGTTTGCGTTTGTCCTTCGGGCTCGAATGAATCGGCCCATTCGACTGCTCGGCAGCACTAAACCGACCCGTTCTCAGTTGTATGATCGTATTGCCCAATGTGTGATTAAACATGGTGTACAAGGTATATACAACTTCACTATGATGATGTCCTGATGATGGTTCGACAAACAGCGATACCTTCTATCTGACAAAGTGCGCACTGCCGTGGAGACAATGGGATTAGTCCCAGGAACAGTGGTATCGCTTTGGTTAGCAGCAGAGACCCCAACTACACATGCTTGGTTTATTGTTTTTTTATAGGAAATTTGGTTATTTCGGTTCAGTCAGGTGGATATTCCTGACCTTCTACGGTCCATTTGCAGGGCAGAGCCAATTAAATTTGGAAGCGGTAGTCACAGGGGCGGAACATGGTTAGTCCTGAGGAGTAACGTGCTGTGCATCGAAGCTTTTGGCGTATCTTCATTATCATCAACACTGATGCTTCGCTGCCATGCAGCCATAATTTATGTGAAAGCCATATTGCGAAGAAAAGAATTCAAGCAGATAGGGAAGGGACTTAGTTCTAGGTTGCCACAACCATTCCGAGTTGCCTCCAGACACTCATTAAGGCTATCTGGATAGCAACTGGCAACAAGAACGTTGTGGGCATCGATTAGCAGCCATATATTGCAGCGTCTCCAAACACACATAGGGGAGATCACACAGCCCCCATCCTAGAAGACAAGTCGCACCGATAGTCTTGTTAGAACGGTGCGATCCAACTCTCCCGGTTTTCCTCTACTTCATGCGAATTGTCGAAGAACTTCACGTGCAAATTTTGTAGAGCGAATACTGGAGCTTGGAAATTAACACAGTTCTAGCTTAACCGTTGCGATTGTCATCGAGGTTTGAGCGGGGGATCTACATCACAACGGAATGTCATCTCGCGCCAGTGTAACTTCGATCGGTGTCAAGACGGATAGTCCGGTAAGCATGGACGAGCAAGTGAGTTCGAGTCGATCCCATGATAAACGGAACACAACCAGATTCGTAGAGGTATTGAGATCGGGAAATTCACTACCTAGTTTAGTGAGAGCCGCGCAGCCAGAGCGCTCGAGTGGATTCGCGTGCCCCAGACTAGGGAGTATTTGGTTGGCCCCGCAGGATTGCGAACTTTCATGTGTGCATGTGGCGGCTTGTGTGCGGGTGCACGGCAGGACGTTTTAAATAGAGTGGAGGTGGGGAAAGCAAAGTGGTCATAACCCACATAGTAATATCATCCATTCTAGGTGGAAATAATCCGGTGATTTATGTAGCTTTTGAGTCGAAAAAGCCGGCAACGATATCACCAGAATCTCCGTTGTCTAGATGAATCATCATCATCCTCATTGACAGCATGACCTCAGTGCTCAGCACCGATGCTTCGCTGCCGTACAACCATGTTTTATTTGAAAACCTTATTGTGAAGAAAAGAATAAAGGTGGACGGGGAAGGGACTTAGTGCTAGATTACTACAATCATTCCGAGGTGCCCACATCTCCAGACACTCATTCAGCGATCTGGATAGAAACTGGCAACAAGATCGCCACTGACATCGGTTGGCAGCCATATCTCGCAGTGTCTCCAACCAGGCGCAGTGAGAATCACGCAGTCCCCAACCTGGAAGGCGAGCAGCACCGACAGCACCCAAGCGTTTCGTAATCTCCTTCATACCCCTCTGCCAGGTCAAGGGTTGGTCGCCTCTCTGCTTCCGCCACTCTGAATTGGGCATGGAAAACAGGACTCTCTTCGGCATACGGAACACGTGTCCCAACCAAAGCAGCTTCTGGTGCTGGACACATTCTTCAATGGAAGTACCCCTTGCACAACGGAAAACTCGCTTCCTAATTGCTTCATTGCGGATACGCCGACACCAACCCACACGAGCTATGGTTCTGAGACAACGATTGTCAAACACCTGAAGACGTCTCAGTTCCGCTGCTCGAACAGGTCAGGTCTCACAGCCATACAACAAAACAGCCCGCACTGTAGCTTGATACACACGTCCTTTGAGTTTGAGGGATACACCACTTTGACGCCCTCTCGAAGAGTAGTTGCCTTAAACCACCTCATCTGATGAACAAAAACTCAATGGGCTTATCTCTACCCCAATGGACTCTGCCAACTGTCCGTCTAAGTGCAAGCTTATGGTATCAGTTTATAGCTGAAATTCATTCGTGTATCTTCCGAGTCGCTAAGCTCTTCTGCTACCGGAAGACTTAACCAGTCTAGTTTGCTTCAAATATGTATACATGCTGTTTTCAAATGTGTTGGTTTTTATTTTCATGCAGGCATCTCACTTCTCGAACTGCTCCGGTGTCTGTTGCTACCGTTGTTTTGGTTCTTGTAAGCGATTATCCTTCGACTTGGCTGAGTTTCATGAACACTTGGTGACATGTCCGAGTGCGCGGGATTTGTTTGTGGCCACTTTCGCGCATGGTCGCTTAGGAACGGTCCGATCCGCCAATCCTGACCATCGGTCGCCTACCGGTGATTGTGCTTCCGTTCGAGGGCACAGCCATCCCTTGTGTTTCTGTCTTCACTGTGGCATCGGAGCTCGCCGGCCGGGTCCTCAACCTCGTTTTTCAGGTTTGTTCATTGAACCTTAGACGAACATCTTCCCGCATCTTTAATTTCAACACACTTGGGCCGTCTGTCTATTGTACACGTGATATACCAACTTTCTCAGCCTTGACTTTATCGCCCCAAGGCATTCTTTTTAAACTTTCCTTGTTTTCGGCGTTTCCTCATGCTAATCTCCCTCAGTTTCAAGTATGTTGCGTTTCATCTGTTTAATTATACCTATTAGTCATAGATTCCTGTAAGGAACTTACTAATTACAAAATCGTGTGCCTGAAAATCAGCCTGAGGCTAGTTAGAAAGGTACGGTCAGATCCGGGACGACTCAGTCGCCCGGAGTCATTCACCCTTAATGGTCTACTGACTCCGGGTATCTCAGTATTCCCATCCAGAAGTCAAGGAAAGCTTTATATACTCGGAAGTAACCTAGCAGCTAAAAAAGTTACGTGGATTTCAAAAAATCATGTTTCAAACCTTAACAAACGCGACAGAAATAAGGACGCTGCTCAAGTGTCCGAAGGCCAGCCACTCCTGTTAAGCGAACATCACGTCAATTGGACTGATGTGTCTCTTGGGGGCTACGGACCAAACGAAAGCATGCCTGGATTTGTCGGAATATCGACCAATCAGGATCGGACATTTATAGCTCGGTCCTTCTCGCCCCCCTAACGAAGATTCTTGCGCGACCTTGTGGAACATTTGTTGGTAACCCTATAAGTACAGTTATACTAATCTTCCTTTGTCTCCATAAACGACTGTGTCAAGCTACCTGCCTTTTGATTTACCATATTGGACGGAGCAGATACAGAAATTGCACGGCCATATATAGAGGATTAATCAACCAATAGACAACCACAGGCGATTTGATACACTGGGAACTGGGAAGGTCCGTGGTTCGGAATCAACCTCGGCATTTCGACTGCTTCCGTCTAGGTTTGGGCAGCCTGACAGTAAGTATCTCTGTCCTCGTCCCTCTTTTGGGTAGCATAGCAGCTAGGCACCGAAAGGTTGCTACAGCCGAACGACTATTCGTTTCCTTTATGAGCACGATCCTGGCTATTCCTTACTCCACAGATTGGATCACATTTCCAGCGATAAGAAGTAAACGTGCGTCAGTAATATTAATGGATTTGCTCGGCGTAAAAGAGACCAATATTTGCACCCATTGTTTCGATGGACCTCCCTTTCTCCTCCTATCTCTTGTTTAAAAAGCCAGTGTTCATCTCCGAAAGGCAGCTCAGTTGCTTCACGTTTTATTGTCCAAATATTCGGGTTTCTGTTGTTCCAACGGTGTGGGTACTGCCTTGAGCACGGATAATGAAGATATTCTGCTCGACTGAATTTCTGTGAACAGCTGGCTCTGTGCACTCAGACTGGTCGGGTCTGTTAGAACCCTCGACCGACCATTCAGCACCCGAAAGCTTTTTCACTGAATATCCCCGCAGAAACTCCAACATTGGTACCGTTAGGCACACCTTCTACGAATAACTTCCTGCCTTCTCTGGATAGCAGAGTACATGCCTGAAGGTTACCTCGGCGGCAGGTCAGGTGGAAATGTAACAGTGACCGCCACGTACAGCTGAGCACTGGTTGCCATCTGTCTACCACAGATACAAGTTTTCAACACAAGTGTGAGCTCGGTGTTACTCGACGCCTTCGTAACCGTAGTCAATGAGGCACTCAGACGGATCACAGCAATTAGCTGGAGGTGGTGGTCTTTGGATCACCGTCGTTTGGAGCATCTGTTCAAACTCAGATGTTCCCCAAGTTCGTGTCCGCGTGGCCTGCGACCGAATGCCATTCCCTAGTATGACATACATAGCTTACAAGATGCAGGCCCCACAAAAGTTTATCTGCAACAGTTGGCTAGAAAATTCTCGGACGTAGAACAAACCTGTTGGCCGAATGGACAATGATTCGGAATTCAGAACTTTATGAATTCGGCATTCCACTGCTGTGGCTAAGTTCAAGTAGGGGCTCACAGCGATCTATCTCCCTGATCGAATCAAAGTACGTGATTCTATCGGGCCAACAATATGCTTCGGCAAGACCTCCAAAATGAGCGTTGAATCACACTCGCAAGACTGATCGAGAAAGGAGGTGATTAAACAGAGCTCGATAGGTCGGAGAGGTGACGATGATCGAAAACATTCTAACTCTAGTCCAACCGACTGACGTTAATACAACCAGGAAGCCGAGGGATTACAATTCCGTGTATAAAAGATCACCAAAGTGACTGCAAGATACCTAGGGCAATATGGAATGACATTCACCTGCAAGCCGGATGCAATTAGGTAAGAACAAACTTTGTCTGCAAACTTCACTGTGACGGCTACGACAAACACCTTGTTCATCAGGCTGACAGCTGACTATACGTCAGAATACATGGAAACAAGCTTGCCAGCGGATGGCATGCTCCAAGACCACCTTTTTTGTTCATGAGTATATGGAAGGGTATGTGCGCAGTTTGAACGCCCTTCACATGCTTGACTATACAAAGCCGAACGGCCATCGTGGTCACATCGAGACGTGGTATTTAATAGGAGAAATCAGTAAATAAATACAGTGACATCGATCTGGTCCACCCGCCCGTAGGAAATAAGGGAAAGTTCTAATAGACGGACGTTGACGTGGTGGACACCACACAATAAATGGATCAATCATACCATGAAGACCACCATGCAGCGAGCGTTTGAATCAATCTTAACGAGGCATTCAACGAACCAATCAGGTGCAGGGTAATAAGACCACAACGCGACACGGATTCCGAACAGACCAACCGAGTTACACGAAAACTACCCTGCCACCAGCCAATCACGATGGTGTTAAAATATGGTCTCCAGAAACCACGTAAACGCAAGCAGTAGATGACGGAATACCCGCGCACTGATAACGTCTCTGTGACTAGCTACGAAAGGTTTGAATTTCCGTTGTCAAGCTGAACAAACAAGCATGCAGCGCATCTTAACCACCCATGTTAGACAACTTACCAGAACTCATATTTACCGAGCCACATAAACAACATAAGTGCCTGATAAACCAACCAGTGCATAATGGGGCCCTGGCAAAGCTGAACATTGGACCAATCGAGAGCCTGAACCAGCTCAAACACTGACGTAGTTTCATTATGGCTAGAGGCCGGCGCTTCTCTTTAGTGAATAAACGTTAGAAGGTCATACTCAGACCACACACCCAAATCCACAGGAACATGCCCCTTTTGACCACATTTCTGCCTTCTAAAACGCCTGTTAACAACCTTTTTGTCGCCCAATTCGTCCGTGCAGTAACTCACTTGTTCGGCCAAGAAGTCCTCCAAGGGACACCGTGGTGGCCTCTTCGAGTTATTCCGAAACATTTCTGGATGGAAATTACTGTACGAAATTCATGAAAAACAATCACATTAGGGGGAAACGTTCCTTTGGAGACATTTCTTGTCACATTCGAAGTAGTTGTTTGCTTACTGGGTAGTCAAAAGTATCTTGGGTTCATTTTATTCGATCCACCGTACCACATGTTGTGGTGACTTCCATCGCATTTCCATTTTCATCCCGTCCTCAGGTGAGGATGATTGTTCCACCCCCAAAAGTTCCATGGTCCCTGGTGATGAGAGATCCAACTCTGAGCAGACCCCAGGAACTCCACAGGCGACGGACGTCGCCACCGCCGACACTCAGCCGACTACCGTCAAGGAGCTGGTGTACGACGCACGCTATTTTCCTGACTTGCACAGTCTGCACCATCACGAATCCCAGTTTCATTTCACTCCGACCAGCAGTCAAATTGCTTGCCCTTGGTGTGGACGCCGGCTGTCGTGCCACAGCACCGCGGACATGCGCTTTACCATGCATCACCTAAGGAGTCATATGAAGAAACATCCGTAAGTTCTTGTTGCAATGCTATTCAGCCCCACTGTTTGTATGCGTTTGTGTATACTCGAGCGGTATGCTGTGCAAAACGTATTAAACTTTTTGGGGGACTAGAGAGTCAGGATGGACCTATATTTTAGTAGATTTCCGCCTCTCACTAGTTCATTTTTGATAAGTTCCTCTCCGTATTTGTTGCTCCATTTCTCAACCACAATCTAGCGTACGACCTTCAACATTCATTGTTACCTTGTTCCCTTATGTCCTTCTGGGACCTACATATAAAGTTGTTAGGTTTGCGTAACCTTTTACGCATTTGAGCAGCTACATAAGGCGTAACTGAACTGCACATCAGTGCAAGCAAGTTTTCCAAGTTACGTCGTTTATGGACTCAGGACTGAGTATCACTGAAGCTAAGGAGCCGTGTACACGGAGCCAAGATAAAAGCAGTATCCCTCTAATCAGAAAATCTTAAACACCCTTAAGCACTTTTTCCATGGTGTCCGTGTAGTATATCGGGAGTTGTCTGGTCACAGCATGTCTGCAACGAAATTCTGCATTAACGAGATGCGTGATCGAAGGCGGTGTCTTCTGAGAGGTGTTGTGTCGTCCTTCGTACCCCTGTTAAATGATCCCACGTGACCTGCGACAACGTAGCCTCTTGTGAGAAAGTTCTCTCCACTGCCTTCTTGTGGTGGTGTTTTCGCCAAAGGGCGAAAGCAGGTGTCAGGCGTTATAACCTGATTGACGGTCCGTTGGTTGTCTGTCTAAGGGAGCTGGCCAGACCCTGATTCCATACCAACAACTGCGTGAACATAAATCACCTCCGGTACACCCTGTAACGAATCAAAATCGTTAGGTTCGTGTTTGAAAGTGCACTAAGCATGGTACGTAAACGACCCCTTTGCCGGACATGCCGGTGTGCCTATCTAAAGTTCTGTATCGCGTTCATGCTGGATGACGTTCTGTAAGGATGCTACGTCAATCCCGTTGATGTTGTCTTACTCCAACCTGGAGCTTTGATGTGTCTTTTCCCCGAAAAAATACGGTTTTTTAGTAAGTTCCCTCCCTCCCCGTTTCTTTGTACTCTTTAGCGAAGCACTCTTTCCTCATTATTGAACACCAGTTAAGCGTCCGTATTCACTGCTGATGTGTTGCAGTCGATGGCGATGGAATTGAGTTCCGACTAACTCCAGAGCCAGGCTGCCTGTCAAGTGCACTAGATAATAAATTACAAGAATCAGAAATACAAGGTATTTGGGTTTTTCCTAATAGGAAATATCGTACACCATGTCCTGGCTGACAAGAACTCTCCGGAGCAGTTGTCTCTCTTAGGGGAACCGGGCATCAACAACCTATTATAACCCGTATGGATTAGACTCAACTGTTTGCCCACGAGAAACCAAGGATACGAGTATTATCAACGACTTTGACGTCCTCCCGATATCTGGGTTTTACATGAATTCCCGCGAACGCGTTTTCGCACACTGGAGCCGAATGGCCACTGCTGTAACTGTGAGGTCTGTGTGTTCGCGGTGCACTTCACCCGGTTAACCCGTCTGTCCCCTCTGGAATCTACAAGCAGCTACTACGAACATAAGTGATCAGGTGAACGAACAATGCGCAAACATTGATCTAATTTGCTTTCGATTGTCACTGTCAATATTGCTATTGAACAATACCTTCCGATAGGGATAACTTCACTGAAGTACTGCTGATCCATTGGCAGTGCAATATACTCTCCAGCGGGGAGCGGAGCTCTTTTTGCCCCTACTACGGAAGGGCGACCAATGCTTGTTTACTGAACGTGAGACAATGTAATCTAAAGCCAAGTTTACCTGCATTGGTTATCTTTGGTATTCGCTGGTAGCGCCGGCTGATGAAATGCCAATTGGCCCGTCTGTATTATGATGAAATGTCTTTGTCAACATTTCTTATGTTCGTTCCAGTCTAGGATCGAATCATCGGTACTTCAATCCGCCCAATAAACGTTGTAATGGATAAATTCCTCAGGTGACCTGACTACTGGCGGATTGTTGTTGAATTCCACAGGTGACCTCACTAATGAGTAGTTGGTATTTGTTTCCCTCATAAACAGCAAATGCAACTCGTTCAGGTGAACCAGAAAGGAAAACTTATTACTGATTTCGCGTAACTAGGAAAATTTAGCGGCAAACGGATTAATGAAACCGCTATGGGAATCAAGTGGAGATCACAAAGATAAGGAATATGAAAACAAAGAGTTTTTCTTCATCCGGAAAATTTGAAGCAAGCCAACAACGACAACAAGGTGTGTAGGTCTCAGCCAGCGTGGAATGGAGACAGCGGTCGGCCCAGATTAGGAACTCAAGAAAAAAGGCAGTACTGACTAGTGGCTTTAGCACACATAAGCGTGTGGAGGTTTCACGGTCCACATTTCATACTTCGTTGTGTGTTAGAGCAGTCCCGTATGTGCTTCACTTCAGCGGTGCGTTCGATTCTGTCGATCGGACACCAACCACACTTTTCAACAGTGGGTGCACCGAAAGCTCATGAACATAGTCCGGTCCGCATATTCACATCATACCTCTGGACGTGTGAGATTGCACGAGCGGAGAAGCCCTCCAAAGGCTTTCTCACAAAAACGTTGTCTGGCATTGTCATCCACTCCACTTCTTTTCGGGTTCCTTATGGACGAAGTAATCAGGCAACCTCTGGACAGTCTTCAGACCTCCGGCATTCAAATCGTTGCCGGTGAGAACTTCGTCTGTAGAGTATGCAGACGACATAGCCTTAATCTTTGAAGATAAACCGAAAGCTCACCACGATCGTAACATCCTTCGGTATATTCCTAAGAAGTGCAAAGAAGGTGCTGTCTGTGAATGTATCCCTCTCAAACACTGAGGGTTGTGACGAGTTTTACATACCTTGTTAGTTGTATTAGCTCTCATAAGGTTTGTTCAGGAATCACGTTCGCAAATTTCGTCACTTTTAGTGTCAAAAATGCATACAACTGGGTCTAAAGAGTCGCTCGTGCCAGTGCGGGCTGTGTCGTTATGCGGTTGCGAAGCTTCGTCCCTACCTCCGGATGGTCTTACGCGTCTTCAGGTTTGTGATCGCCGATGTGTGTTATGAGTTCCTGACTAGGGATGCGGTCAACCATTTTGGGTGTTTAAATGTGAACCAAGTACTTCAGTCGTAAAAAATGTTTGGTTTGAGGCGCCTCGACCATGTGATTTGCATGCCGCATCGTCTACCAAGAGGGCTGGTGCCCTCTGTACGGCAAATTGTGAGGTGCTCACAGTATTACTTGATGAAAAGGTGTGTGAACGCGCTTACGAGATTCTTCGGCGCTGTTTTTACATTCTGGCTTCCGGTATTGGGCCCCGAAAACCGCCCGTGCAGACTTTGTAAATTATGGCGCTTGACCAATGTCAAAGACGCTCATGCTGTATGTTATCTTGCAATCTGGAGGTTTGGAGGTGTGGGTGCACTCAAGGGTGGTTGCTGTATGTGGGCACAGTGTCCATTCCCTGTTCGTTCTCTTTCTCAAGGACAGCCGCTTAGACCTTGTAGTTGAACGGCAGCTGCATCGTCATCACGGGTGTTGCTGTTTTTTTGTTGTCGCTGGCATGAAGTATGATTTATTCACGCAGCCCTTAGAGCTTCCGCACCGGGTCGTCTTGATTTATCAGAAAACAGTGACCATTTGGTATCAATGAATTAGCCATGTCATCTTCAACATAGGGCCCTCTTTTCCTTACTCTGTTATTGGTGAACGAGTTTGTAGCAGTTCTGCCTTAGACACTGTTTGGACTTAAATGACGGAGCGAAACTAAAGGCTGGTAATTCAAATTCCACGTTCGCTGGAGAAGTTTGCCCTGCGACCCTTGAGCCCTTCGAATCTAGTGACTCGGGCACCTCTCTCTTGGGAGCGGTTGTGAATACCGTCGACTAAGGAACATGTTATTTGACGACTTCTTGTCACAGTTCCTTTTTCATACTGCTTGCATTTGTATCCCATTGTTTCACTATTCAACTACTCTTCCTCACTGCACTTCACTCCTTAGGTTTGCTGCATGGAGTTTGGAGCGCACACGCAAGTGGAACCGAAATGCTAAAGGTTAGTGACCCTGTGGACGTTTTTACCTAATAGAGACACGCGGGATTGGAAACATTATCGATGGGTTGAACCATTCGACCTCCATGTGTTTGTTTGTGTGTAAGATTGGACTGGGGGGCGAGATGACTCAGTGGTTAGAGCGCGAATTTACTGATCGGAAGGTCCGTGGTTCGAACCCGACCTCTGCTTGTCGACTTCCCCTGTCTAGGCTTGGGCGACCTGGCAGTATCCCAGCCCTCGTGCTTCCCTCTGGTGGCATGGCAATTAGGCACCGAAAAGGTGTTACAGCTGAACGATTTTTTTTAAACATTGGACTGTAATGCAGTGTCAGCTGATGCTGGTGGAGGAAAACGTTCACGTCAAATACAGTCATAAGACTCACCTTTTGGCTATCTTTTGCATTCGTTTTCACTAAAAAGCCTGCTCAGTTGAAGACTCCCCGGTATGACTTGCTTTTGTAACCTGTAGTCTTACTCCTCAGGTTACTCTGGTTAGGCCTAGTTGTTCCTATGCTAAATGACTGTTTGCATCGTAGAACCTTCTTCGCCCAACCACGTATTTGATGGAGACGAACCAGGAGCGGTCAGTCCATCACTTGGCAACGAAGCGTGAAAGCCTTCACCAGTCAAAATCAGTCGCATCGGCAATGGCGATCTTGCATCAAAGCAATCATCTTCACTACGTAGCTTTCATCCCCTACCATACTGGAGGAACAGAACTGCCTGACGTCAATGGGCTGACTGGGGAATCGCCTCCAACGGGTGGCTCTCATTCCTTTATTCACCTTATCCTCGGTGAACGAAGCTGCAAAAGCTGTTAAAACTATTGCTGTTTGGTGCGCGGTTTGTGACTAACTGACATGTTCGTTCTGCTGTAGAACCTTTTCGGTGCCTAGCTGCCATGCCACCAGAGGGAAGCACGAGGGCTGGGATACTGCAGGTTGCCCAAGCCTAGACAGAGGAAGTCGAGAGGCAGAGGCCGGGTTCGAATCACGGACCTTCCGGTCAGTAAATTCGCGCTCTAACCACTGAGCCATCTCACCCCCACTGACTGACATGTATCCTTGGTTGACTCGTGTCCCAGATTGACCCTCATGCTCACTAATTTGCACAAACAGATCGCCAAATCCCAATCCATTGGGTAGAGGAGTGGCGAATCAGCTGTGAGGTTCAGGCGCATATGTGTGGTTTAAAGCCAGTATACTCTTAAGCTCAGTCGTTAGACCATCTATCCGATTCAAACACGTCCCCAGACGCGTCTTTTTGATAATCCTGCCTGCCCTTGGTCTTCACATTTCAGTATCATGCTTTTCAGTTCATCATTTTTTCGCTACACTGACGTGATGCTTTCTCAGCCTTTTGATTGTCAGATTTTACAATAAGTCCGTAAGCTGAAGGTATTCAGTTGAAGCTAGGCTTTTCACTGGTAATAACTATGCATTTGGCGTCCGATTGCTAATTACGGGTATATGGTACCACATGATTTGATGTTTTCTCCACACTCGCAGTTTGCAAAGCGCTAGCACCAACTGAGATGGGATGGCCACTGGACTTCTACATGAGGCAAAATAAGTCGGATGCCAAGCTAGTGACGTAATGACCGAATGCCCCCAGGGGCCAACTCTCCAGCTGGGAAGCTGAAGTTTCAGTAGCCCCTTCACGCGTAACAATAAAACGTGCCCTCAGTGGCGCTCGTGCGTCCAAGCTATTGCCTTCAATGCATAGCTCCCTTCTCAATCCCCCCACTTAACAGTCCACTGACAGTGCTGTGTTTACGCATCAGTTTATCAGCTCCCGCCTCCAATGCGCAGCTACCTACCTCACCTCCCCAAACCATCGGTGAACGAAACTGTGGCAGTTACAACCACTGTACGACAGGTACGCGGTTCTTACAGCTGATAATGATGATGATGCTGATAACACGCTGTTCGTTGACCTTTCTGCGTGCACTCCACGATGGATACGGATCCACGAGCAGACTCTCCATGTTTAACTGTCATGGCCAGTCTAATTTCTGCTGCCGAGGTGTGGTTAATGAAACTTCAACCCATAGCTAACACTTCGTAGGTGGAACTATTAAGGTGGTGCCATGTGGAGGTCATTGGATTGGTTCGAAAGCAAAAGCCGTCTGCCAACCATGTTTTCTGGAGAGCCTTCACAGCTCAAAATCAACGCCATAGAAGTACAGCCGACCCTCTAAATCCCTCGTTTCTAGTAAGTTCCGGTGGACTGGCTGATGACGAGATTACTTCTCGAATCGAGAAGGCCGGGGTAGCTCCTGTCAACCTCCGATACCTATTGCCCGGGAGTGACACCAGTTTGTCAGGGTCTGAGTATACACTGCAGCAGTGCGATCCTTGCTGCTTTATGGATCAGAAACATGGTCTCTACGCGCAGACGACATGCGAAAGCTATCAGTGTTTAGCCATCGGTGTTTCCGAAGAATTTATCGGGTCTGGTGAGAACATCGGATTAGCAATGATGAGGTACGCCAGATGGTTTTAGGAAAAAGGAACTTTCCTACAGTGGATAAGATATGCCTCATAGACCACGCTGGTTAGTACATGTACCTTGCAGAGGTCTTTTCGCCCAGCCCTGTGCTTTGCGAAAGCGACCGAGAGGTGGACACTCTATGTGGCCTGGCAACGAAGTATAGAAACACAAACCACTAAACTCAGTCGGATTGACCACCACCGCCTTCGTGAATGGGGACTCCGGGGCTCAATTAATCAGTGGTTAATGATACTGTCAGACGTGGCCCAATCACTCAGAAAGTGGTCATCGTACATCACCGTGTACCTGCTCACTTTCTCGTTCCCTCAGAACTACCTGGTCGTACCATCGCCTCCAATGTTTAGCTACATCCCCCCTGTTGTCCCATTTTTCGGTGGCCAAAACGATATCCGTTGGAACAAACTGTACTCTTGGTAAATGGTTTATAGCTCGTGAACTGAGCTGAACTGAACTGAACTTCCTCGTTTTTACGTTCAACTGGCTAGCCTCGTTATCCCGAGGTACTCCTGGCGAATCCCGCTTAAATTATCCACTAGGATTATCTTCGTATAGTTCTGTCAGTTCATATTGTCTAAGAGGTATCTTACCTTAATTCAACCAGTCTACATGCTCTCGGTCGACCTGCATGTCTGAAGATCACGGAAGGACACTTGGGCATTCACGGTGAAATTACGAAATCTTGTGGTCGTCAGACAGCCAACTAATCAGGTCACCCGACGCAAATTTTTGTTTTCAGCCCAGCGCCCGAAGGTGGTACCCTTTCGACAACACAGTGGGCATTTGACATCATTTGTTGCTCTCCGTTGCGATCGTCGCACTTGACAGACTAAACAACGCTTTCTTTGAACAGTGATCCATGGGTCATCAACAAGCTCCCGCCAGTTTTACTCTGTATGCCTAACATCTGAGCTATGATTGAAATGTCAATGCACTAGGCATCTTACTACACCAATTTGTTGGATCGCTTCAAGTAGAGATCAGTTTATCATCAGACCCGTTCATGCCAAGTAGTCGGTGAATTTTCGACTCACCATGAGGACCGGTGTGGACGGTTGTTGCTAGGACAATAATTTCTCACTGTTTCTAGTTAACCAGTGAATCCGTACAGTTTTGAATGGTAGCTATAATTATAGTACGGTCGCCTTTTCCCCTCTGTGTGCTCTAGTGCTTTGTACGTTATCTCAATTAAAATTGCCACCCCCTTGAATAGGCAAGTTTCGGTGGGTTCCTTCAGGTGACCTCTCTAGACAGGGAAAGCCATGCAATCAAAATCCATACACTTTGACCACCTGTGCGACTGGTTTCAGATGTGAGACCGCCGTTGTAGTGATCATCAGTCTGAACAAACTCAACTCTCCTTCTGGGAATCTTCAGCTTACCTCTACTTCTCTGGGACTGTGCTCGTCACGCATGCTTCCAGCGTCAGTCTACTCTTTTTTTCTCGTTTTGCCTAGCTTTATCCCATCTGTGCTAGATCGCTGTCTCCTTACTGAATGGCTGTATTGTTCTTCCGTTCTCTATAGACTGAACAATTAGTGGAACCGGCTGTTTGGATTGATTCGCTACGTGTTTACAAGTCTAGATGACTTAATCGCTTGGGCGAAGGTAATCCGATTACCCACAGGTCGTACGATGATCGGACCCTGACTTGTCGGTTAGTAACCTTAGAAGAACACCCTGAAATTTTGAACACCCTAACGAATTGTTCCACACCGAACAGTTCCGGCTGTAAATTGACCCGCAATGAGTATGCCGGCGACCGTTGGGTGTGCGGGGAAATGTCGGTGGAGTACATAACACCGCACACACGTCACCAAGTGCAGGTGCGCTTCTTTTGCGTCTTCCGCTCTGTTTCTTTCAGGCCTGCTGCGCTTTTCACTACTTGGGTTACGTCCGCATCGCAACTCGTCCCGTAGGCGTTCTCCTACCCCCACTGCAACCATGTGACCACAAAAGCACACCCGCACACTAATACCCCATGATCATTTTTTGCTCGGCAAACAGGAGCTTCCATGAATGTAAATATTTACCATTCAACTCATGTAACTTCACGAGACTTCCGTAACTAGTTGAACTACCAGTTTCTCTTTTGAAAATACCATTGGGCCTTCCATGAATCAATTCCGTGTTGAATGTGCAAGGTACAACCACTCAAATTTGTTTGAGTGGTTTCTCTTTCATTCACATTATAAACTGTCGATGACTATTGTCCCACACTCAACAGCTACTATTCTCAATTTTCAGCTCTATCGCATTGCATTTGTGGTGCCGCACTGTTAGACTCTCCATTGGCTGTGCTTTCTCACGCATCCTCCCATCTGCTCCTGTCCCGTCCGAGCAAGCTCAGTACGACTTCCAGTCGTCTGTTTCTCACCGACGCGTGGACGCCACACCTTCGTTTGCCATCGACGACCGATGTCATCGGGTTGTCACCGGTGAACGATCGCCCCCTCACCGGTTTTGTCAGCGCTTCGTCCTCCTTCCGTCGTCTGCACCGGCCAAGTCCGGGTGCTCACATCCCCTGCATGGTTGATGTTTATCACCATGTAAGTGCCCTGTGTACATGTCACTTTTCTGGTGCTTGTCGCTATACAACAGTTTCGATGTTATCTACGAAATGCACCCTGGTCCGTGGCAGTCTTTGTCAGTCGAATGGTCTTGTCCGCCGCGTCGAACTATGTCGATGTACCCTGATAGGCGAGATGGCTCAAGTGGTTAGAGCGCGAATCTACTGACCGGAAGGTCCGTGGTTCGAACCCGGCCTCTGCCTCTCGACTTCCCCTGTCTAGGCTTGGGCAACCTGGCAGTATCCCAGCCCTCGTGCTTCCTTTGGGTGGCTACAGCTGAACGATAGTCGACTTGTGCTGAGCCTCATGTGTAACCGCATACGATAGTGGTCCCCTTACATTCAATTCTATTGCACTTTTGGCCTTCGAATTCCATAAGGTCACTTGTGAGCCAGGTTAGCAATCTTGCACAGTTACATTTCGGTCGCAGCTCGGTCGTTACTCCTGGGATGTTGCCTAAACTTTATGATAAATGACCAAAAAATTGACGAAAGTTCGAGAGGTCATGTCTCATGGATGAGGAAGCTTAGAAAACAGTTACTGTCACGGACAAAGTCTTCAATGTAAGTGAAGCCAATCCTTGCTGAAAAGCCGAGAAGTACCGTTCACCTGTTTATCCTTAGTGGGAATTATCAGCAGTGCACACGTCACGAAACACCATGGAGTTTCGAACCCGTGAACTTTCCGTTAGTAGTTCAACCACGAGCGGCTGATCAGCTGTGTGATTAGCTCATAGTTAAACAGGATACAGTGTCACTCACTCACTCAACCAACGGTATCCACATCACGGGGTCATGTATGAACTCGCTGCTCGAGTGACCACTTCTCAGATGGAAATTCCACTCGTAGTATGAATTGTTCTTCCTTCTGGGCTACCTATAGATTTTTGGTTGTCATGCCGCGATGCTTTTTGCCTACTTTAGTTCGAATGTCTATGAGGTGGTCGCTCTACGTATTGAATACCGGACCGTCACACACAAAGGTTTGCTTCACTTACACTACGAAAACTTCAATGGAAATTCCCAGATCTCTTCACATTAAGAATCGTCTATGAGTAGCTCGAAGGAAGAATAATTTCACGAGTGAAGCCGTCACTCGAGGAGCCGATCAACACGTGGGACCACGTGGTGTAGACCCCATGATTGAAAAATGAGCAGTGCGAGTCAGTCGCACTGCTGATCAGTCGTTCATGGTCGAGCGGTTGATAGTTCAAACTACTAGCCAGGAGGTCGCAGATTCGAAAATCTCACCCGTGGTTATTTCTATCCACATAAGTTAGGCAGTATTGAAAGTTCATTTGAATATCGTGTTCAAACCGCTTGTGATAATGGGGGATGTGATAACCCTTGAAATACTTTGAAAGGTAAACCATTTTTCGGGTAACGGTTAGAACGGTACCACGGGTTATTCTGGGTTTCCAATACTTCAGAATAAATCTAGGTGGCACCGATTTTTGATTGAACTGTCCGTCAGCTGGCAGACATCCTGTTGTATCCTATCCAGCACCGCGATCTGATCAGGCAGAAACACCTGGTTAGGAGCTAGCTTTATCCCTTGTTTGTTTTGTGAGTTCACTAACTAACCCATTCACATCTTGCTTTATCCTATCCCATCCCATATTGCGCACAGCTTCGTTTGTCCGACTCTTCCGACTTGCTGTCACCCATTTCGTATCACTCCTTTCATCCTGGTGCACTCACCACCAGTGTAACATCAAGTCATTCTGTCTGGGACAATGCCTATTCTGTGCTTTCTGAGCTGCCTCATCCACATGACATGACCTTTTGAACTTTCATGAATATGCATCCCAGGAGTAAGCATCTACGCAAGACATGTTGCACTGTTAATCGGACTCTTGGACCTAATAGTTTCCGCTCCGGATAGGCATCACACCCAAGCTATATCCAGCACAAACTCCTGTGGTCTGTTTGGGGTGAACTACAGTCAACCGTACGGTGACCACTGCTTCTCGCGCACTTATGTTATATCGTTAGAAAGCGAAGCCAGGTCTTTTTTTGAACTGATTCTATGCACACACAGATCGCTCTATACGTTCTCAAGTTGGCTGACCCGAAAGCCACCACACTCGCAGCTGAATCAGTTGATTCGACCGTTTTCTGTACGCACCAGACTCCGTATGCCAAGTTGCCTCATCTATCTATTTGAACATCCCCCACGAAGGCTATTCCCTTTATTGACACAGAGAGGAGAATTGAAGGAAACTAGGTGCAACACCACAGTGTCGTTTTGGGTCCTATGAAGTATATACTACGTATATTACCCTGGTCTAGACTGCTGTTTGCTAGTAACCATATTCAATGTGATGACTATTTGACCGAGTGAACGGCGATCGCAAGTTCCACAACCGAGCTATGAAGGAGCTGAGAGCTGAGAGCTTATTCATGAGACTTTGTGTTGTGAGAGCTTCTATCAGGAGATGCATGTGTTTTCTATCCTCTACTGACACCCAGGGCGATAGAACTGCGCTAATATATGTCCATGCCCGATGCAATGGACGCGTATGCTTAGGCTTTCGTCTATCCAACAATCGTCTACTAGTTGCCGCAGAACATCGTGTACTCACTGTGTTAGGCCTGTCTGGTGTACGAGCGCCGGGCAACTTATTGAAGCAGACAAGAGCCGGTCATTTTGTGCACAGTGAAATAATCTTTTGTGCTTGCACCAGGTTGTGTTCAAATAGTGTTTTTTTGTATGCCCATTTCGATCAAGTGACTCCATCTTTACCGTTCTTTCTTCTGCGTCAAGTTGCGCTTCGCTGTAGCACCGGAGTTGGATCACTACCTGGACCACGCGTCGCTCGTCAGTGACCCGTTTGTCTGTCCATTGTGCTCGTCGTCTGTGAGCACCAGATGGGCTCTTTCCGAGCACGCTTTCGTGGAACATTGGGTAAGTGAAGAGTCGTTTATTCTTCATTTCCGGCCCTCGGCTTTATCATTACCTTCATCCTACCGGCTGTGTGCGTTCCTGTGGCTTTTTAGTTTATGATGGGGGCAAGAGTGATAAAACAATTTTTATGTCAGTCTCTCGTTTGTGAACTGGTGCGTGTACTTCTCTGAGAATTGCCTTGGGACCTCTGGGATAATCTTACACCGAAAGCGAATCCTCCCTTTTGGTGGTTCGACCGAACCCTAAAATTTACATAAATTTGAGGCATTGCGTCCCCTTATCCATTCCATCAACGTTGAAAGAAGACAGATGGCGAAATGTTAACATTTTGTTTGCATGTATCGGTCGGGTAGTAGCAAAAACGATGCATTGTTACGTAAGAGCTTCGATTGGAGTTTATTCCATGGTACGGTACTTTTCTGGTCTGATCGTTCCGATGCATTCAATCGTTAACCACCTGACATGGGGGATTACATAGATGGCTCATCTTCATGACGTGGTGTGCAGTGGATGACGTCAGAGCACGTGCGATCTTTTGTGTGGTTTTTGTTGTGAATAATAGGAATGATAATCTTTCATCTGTAACACCCTTTCGGTGCCTAGCTGCCACGCCGTCTGAAGGAACCACGAGGGCTGAGATACTGCTAGGTTGCCCAAGCCTAGACAGGAGCAGTCGAGATGCTGAGTTTGGGTTCGAATCCCGAGCCCTCTGATCAGTAAGTTCGTGCATTAACCACTGATCTGTCTAGAGTTGAGAATATCAAAGACTAGAACACCGACTTTTTCCATCAATACGTCTTACAATGGAACACCGGAGAAATCGTGCAGCATTTTGTGCACCAGAGACCGTCCTGGACTAACTGAAATAATCTTGTGGCATTCTATGCCTCTTTCAGTATCCTCATCTTCCCGTATCCACTAGACTTCATATTTGGTGCGAACGATGATTTTCATTTGACTTCTGGAAATTTTCCGGGTTGAACAGTGCTCTGCACAAGTAGAAACACTTCTCCGAAATTCAACCAGTGTCATTGTTCTTTCTGACATCCTCTGCTTGAGTGAGGCCGTGCCGCAGACGAAACTCCAGGCATTGTACGAAGATGTGGCGACTTCGTTTCAGTACGAATTAAGAGAACCGAACTCCCATTGGAATTGAGTTCATGGAACACCGTGAGGTTTAGGTGAATAGAAGTAAAACGATAGGAAATGAAGTACCATTCACCTAAAACCTGTCAAACATTGTGTCTGAAGTCATATACGCTGGTGTTCTTTCGTTTTTTGTTTCGGACAATAATCTCAGTCGAGTAGATGTTTACTGGAATAGGGGGTAGCTCGGAGGTCACGGGGGATTTTTTCCCTGAAAAGAAAAGGAAGCCTATGAGGGGTTCAGCTAGAATACCGATGGTAATTTTCTGTCCGGCAAGCAAGGCATTTAGATGATCAAATGTCTGACTTAGTGGGACATTGGAGTGAACAATGCAACAACGGCAATAGCTGGCGTTTTTTCGTGTTTTCCAAGACACCACATTTTGTTGGAGAAATCCTCTAAATATTAGGTGATTTATGAACTGAAAATAGGAGTTCACTAACCTTTTAAGCTGGTTTGTGACCAACCTATTGTTGCGTATTCAAAATCAATCGGAGTGTTGTACCGTCTCTAGAGCTTTCGGGAGGCGGGCGTGGGTCCATCGTCCGTATGAGTTCCAGTTGGCCTCGGTTGCTTTTATTACGGATGTAATATTTCTGGTTATTTTGCGAATCACTCGTCGGTCAATTGTAGTTTTTCTGTCCTCTCTCTTTTGAACTTTCTTTCATCGGGGAGCATCAAACTTTGTTTCAAGTGAGCAGTATTGGAAGCCCCGTTTGGCTGTAGAAATGACAGTCTGTTCGTAGGTCGGAGTTGTGTAGCAGTTTTGGCGGAACTAAAGGGAATATAGTCACTGCTTAATCCAGAGTTCTTGACCTGATCCTATACGTTTCCAATCCCTGTGCCCGGACCTCTACAATATTCACTTTTTCGGGCGCATCCTTACCTTTGTTTCACGATGTTTGGACCTCCAGCCGATGAGCGGCCAACTAGCCGGACGACAAATCATGTCTACATTTATCTGGTTTACATTACAAAGAGGTGAATATCCTTGTTACGAATCGTTGGCGGTGACATTAATAGAATGCAGTTCAGTTTTGCCTTCTGCATCCCACGCAGGAGGTGGGCATGTTGTTGCCGAAGTACGAATTTCATTGTTCTCAATGAGACCAAATTGAACGAAAGGTTTCTGTGGTAGACAAAGGTCATATCGTCATCCGTTAAGTTGGTTTTGCTTTGTATCGCATGCTGGTTAAAAAGCGGTCTCCTCTACGGGTAGCTTTTCACCTGACACTTGGGTTTGTTTGGAACTCGCTGGCCGTGGGCAGACACAAACCACCGAATTCCGCATGTTAATGCGGCTTAGCACCTTCATAAACGCAACCCAGAGTTCTTGTCATAATCAGTCTCTTGATATTTTTCGTTGTAGGGTCTTCTTTGTTTCATATGTTGTTTGCTGCCACTGTCAGACACGGAGAGGGGCCCAGACAAAAGACCCACGTCACTTACGACCGATCATCATCAGCCGAGCAAAGAAACATCCGGCGCAGCCTCACATGAGACTACCGACCAGACTAACACCAGCTCTTCTCCGACCGACACCATGTTGGTTTGTCTTGCTCCTACAGCATCCGTGCGTCCACCACAATCCGCATTATCAACCGTTTCGGAGAAAGCATCCTCCTCGGAGACAGTCAGTATCTGGGAGCACATTTATCGCTGCATGCGCGAGCGCAGTGAGTCGCTGCAGAGCAAACAGTCAGAATCAACAGGGCAGTCCACTACTACCGGTCTCCGTCAGCCTGGCACTACTGTGAAAGTGGATGAAGGTGGATGCGGAGCAGGTTGGTGCCGAAGTCAACTGTCTTCAAACAAAAGCAAGGGACAGTCCGAGTCGACCACTGGCAGTGAGTTGATTTTATGCTGGATTCTTATTCCATTCTACCGAGTACCAAACATTCGTAGTCTTCATTTCTGAGTGCAGAATAACGGCGCTTCATTTCAGTTGGACGAATGGCAACGTGCTGTCGACCAAATGCAGGTGGCCATGCCAAACGGTCTCACCTACCACCCAGAACAGGGCGCTGATGGAAATTCAGTTGTACCGCATTATGTGTTTTCCCAAGCTGTCCTGACATAAACTAGTGGGCGGTACAACAGAAAACTGCTAATATCCAACAGTTTGGTCAGTCGTACAGTCACTTTTATTCGCATGAACTTACTTTTTTGGAACCTTCGATGTTGCCCCGTTCTTCCTCGAACCCAATAGGGGGGATAATGTCTTAGATCTTACTGTATGGGACACTCTTAGACATCTTCTACCGCGCGGTGACGTCACAGTCATCATTGCATCTACACTGAAGCGCTAGTCTTCAAAGATCGTAGGAATTACAACTGGTGATTAAAACATCAGTTGTGGGAGATCACCGGCTGTGACAAATGACTGTGACTGCACTGTCCACTATCTAGACACCTTTCATTCGAAATCGAGAAGACATCTTCAGTCTGGCTTATTCAGAAGGTCTTCGCATATTACTTCCTTCAGCTGAATGTTCAAGCAAAAGTCATGTTTTCATCTAACGATGAAGCCACCTTTTCATATGTGCCCACGCGCATGAATTCCACTTGGGGCACCTTACCTTGCATGTTTAAACTGATCGTCCATGCAATTTGGGATCAAGCAACAACTCATATCACTACGGTTCAATCTTTCAGCTTTCAAACGGTATGCTGATGGAAATATACATGAACTCGATCCAGCCGATCCCATCTTGGTTGACAGCTCACCTGAAGTCTCTCCGCGTTCTGAACGTACCAGTGTGACTGCAGATGAGTCTGACTATACAGTCGGATCCCAACGGAGTAAACGGAGTCGGCGACTAATCATTGTTGATAACGATGACCAAGAGCAGCAGGCTGATAGATCTTCCGTGCGGGACGCTGCAGACAGTCCAAAAAACGACAGTGTTTTCAATCGGACGGAAGAGTTGAACGGGAAGGTTGTGTCACAGCCGCCACGAACATTTTCTCTGCGATATTCGGAATTGGGAACTTCTGCTTCCAAAGACGAATCAGGTTCATTGTAAGTTGTGAGCCTTGTGACAGTTACCTTTTTCCAGTTACCCTTCCATCACAGCTAGATCACTGCTCTGATGTCGCCGTTAATGGCCACACCAACTGTAGTGTTTAGGGGTGAATTTCCGAACTCACAGAACAAGGTTTCTTAGACTGATAGCAATTGAGTCTGTCGCAGTCAGGGCATCCTGCTTGACTACACTGGGCGAGTTGGATAGTGTAGACAATTTCGAAAACGGAGTTCCGCTCTGTTCTCAGCAGTACTAAAAACACTTTATTGTCTCTTTTCTTATCCAGGCCGAATGGTGTTCTCGAATCTGTTTTGAAAGGTACGCAATTGTCGGTCAAGTCGTTTCTGTTACGCTGCTTCAGGCAAAGCATCGTACAAATGCCTTTCCGACTGAGATGAGATCTGTGATTGTATTAATCGGGGAGAATTCGTTCATTGGCACTCTTTGTCGATTAGTTACGTTTTTTGGATTTTATTCTTTGTGAATTGATCCTCGAGTGCCACCTGACCAACCCATCCTATGGAAGTCATTGTGTATGATTATACCGGTTTGAAGTAACCTGGCTTCCCCGGGATGCGTGAACGACTAACTTGGACCAGTGGCGAACGATGCGTTTTTATCTTACAATACAGTGAACCGATAGTGAAGTGCTTCAATAGATTGTTCTGCAGTCGAGGAAAATATCGGTAGCTCGAGTTGCAATGATGACCGTTGATTTGTTCGCTGAGCTGGACAATTTGTTTGCAAACGTTTCATCACCAGTCGAGATGACATCATCAGTGCGTTGCAAGTGGAATTGCGTGAAGCTCGGAAATGCCCCAACCTCACCGTACTTCCACTCACAACGCAATGCTACTGTCAGCCTGACCGGTATTGAAACGTTTGCAACCAAATTCCCTAGCTCGGCGAACAAACCAACGGCCATGGATGCCCTCACTTTAAATCGGCTGGCAATAAGGTATCCTCACTTTTTGACTTATGCGTTGCTTTTTTGTCTGTCCCGATTATTCCAGTCTGTGCATCATTTGTGGCGAACAGCAGACGTTGGACACGTGGGAAGACCATTCATTGTCTCATCGTAATCCGCAGATGCCCTGGAACGGCATCCAACTTTCCGATCCGCGTCGTCTTGTCTTAATGCACCGGCAGACGAAGATATACAAGTGAGCAACTCTTTTCCCATTAAATTCAGTCGTGATTTTCACGAGGAACGTCAGTCCTTAGTTGTTTTTTCTGCCATTATCCTTGTCAATCTGATGCGCTTGGCTGCGACTCCACGAAGGTCATTTAGAGGCACACGGTGTCTGAAGGATCGATCATATCTCTGACGTTTAGTTAGGATCCTTGAAAAAAAAACATGGTTGCAAGACCAGCATGACTTTGGTTACGGTGGTTAGCCGGATCAAGGGGTATGATTCCAGTCGGGTTACCGTAATCCACAATATGATGTCTTCTGATATTCACCACGCCGTTTATTCTACTGGATGCAGCCGTTCGTCTTTTTGTCATCTTCGTCTGATCGACTGTTGACAGCTATCGACCAGTCGACTCATATCCACTGAGTTGTAGCCGACAAGCAGACTTGATGGATTTGTGTTGATAGGGCATACTTTCATGTGAATACCTTTTTGTGTTTCTTCTTGGTCCAGAAACAACATCTAGAATGTTTGGCGAGTGTGGACTTAAGTCGCTCCGGATATCATGGAAAAGCACAGTGTTGTACGGTGTGATTGTATGGTCCCAACCTCTCAGTTACCGTAGGTAAACGGTTTCAAGTGGGTACACACGAATAAGAGTTCGCGATTGATCAGGCCTCGTGCGTCATGGTTGGGTTGACAGCGGCTTTAGCTGTCGGGTCCACCGTCACTGTGAAAGATTGTGTGTATGTGTTTGCGTATTAGTTGATTTGGCTGGTGGACATCCCCTGCCAAACCACATAAGGATCCTTATGTGGTTCGCCATTTCAAACCCCTGGTTCGGGTTTTCCAGTTATCTATGTTTTTTCATTGATGTCTGACATTCGTCGTTTTGCACTGCATCAATTTGAATTCCATTTTGTTGTATGAATAGATCTATGCATAACTATGCAAAAGCTCGCCATACAACCAGAGTGGTAAGCCCAGGACTGTGCGAGAAACCATTTTCGATAATTACCGTTGTACAGACTAAGCTGGTGTGTGACTCGGGTACTTCCTATGGGTGGTACGGACTACCAGGCCACTGTTCGCCTGCGTCGCGGGTTTCAACTGACTAACTGTCCCCGAATAGTTTGACTCTTGTGTGGTGGTTGCTTTAGGACTGCCCCCTCTGTTGTCTTATTCCCTCGGGTTTACACCGGGTACAGGGCATTCCGTGTGACTCGGTGCAAACTGCACGTGGCATTACCTATAGGGCATGAGAGTCGATAGGCTTAGTTCCATGTGACACGTGAATCCGGAAAAGGATTGGGTGCTCCGGCTGTTGGACTACAACAATGGGTGTGTGAGTAGGGCGGCTCACGCATGGACTGCATCTGGCTGCCGCGCTTAGCCAGGTGTGCAGTCACCGCAGTTCAGACTGCGCGGAAGATTTGTCTCAGCACTGTGGTTGGCACAGTTCAGAAAGATGAACTTTCCAAGGCACTGAGACACAGGCGCTGCGGATATGAACCAAAGCCAGATTAGAGTAGGTGGTCACACAACCACAGTCGGTTTAATGATTCTGCTTGAGTGTCTGCAGGATGATTTCATGTTAACTTTCGTGGGGTTTAGAGGTGGGTATCGGGCATGTCTAACTGTTTGGATCTGCAGTCATCTGTCCGTCCGATATATTCATGCACACGATTCTTGCTCTGTTGCGGATCGACGGATTCGTTTCCCCTAACAAGATGTCCTTTTAGTATTTTGTCAGTTTGAAAATGCGTTCCTTTTTCATAGGATTTTGGGATACCTCGGACGTCATCAAAGGTATCAGGTCTCTGAGGTATATTAACTGAAGCCACACGTATCAAGTTATCGTTGCAGTAGGAGTCTTAATGTTGATCTTCGTAGCTGTGTGTGCTGATGGATTTTACAATCGGGATTCCAAGGCATGTACTGAATCACCGTTTGATCCAATCTGGTGAAACTGGCCTGATTGTAGGTACCTTGGTATTCCTCCAGAATAAACAGACCGTGGTTTTCATCAAGCAGACGTGTTAGGCGGAATTCCTCACCTACACCGCTTTACTGCTCGCAGTTAGGCGTTGCTACGGCCAAGAAGCCTATCCCGCACGCGATTGGCCAGAAAATCGGGCCACTCACCGGTCCAGCATCAAGGCGAGCTCTGATTGGCCGAAAGTCTGGACGCAACAGCCGAGCATGATCCAGTATCCACAGGCTGCCGGTTGCCAGTGACGCATACAGAAGACATCGGAATTTCCAGCATCTTGTCACCACACACACCTTATATACGACGGGCTGTACGTGTGTTTTTGACCTGTCTTGGGCGTTAGCACACGTTGTGCGCCTTTGGTGGTTTTTTGATGGGAACGTTAGCTTGGAAGATTTAGACCCAGAACTAAGCTGAGGAATTACCTTTATTACGAGACGGAACCTACTTGTCAACCAGTCCGAAAGTGGAGTTATTAGCTCATCTCGTGGCGTACGCTAAGTTAATTTACTTGCATTAAATTTCCAAAGAACGGATCAGACTGTTGTGGGTGACAGTCGGAGTAGAATGACTCACTCTACGTTTATCGGTGCGACTCAAAGGTTCGCCTCGAAGTCGTTCAAAGCAGGTTTTGTGGGTTATCGAACGTTATCGAACAACTATAAGATTCTTAACAAGGTCAATCTAGTCACACGAGTCCTCTTCGACGAGAGGCTGATGCACGGAGAACTTCCGGAATTAGTAGATCCTGGAACGACTGGTGGACGTTGCCTTTCGTCACACTGAGGGACAAAACCGTGATCTGTTGTGCATGTGCAGCCTAGTTGCATGTTCAAAATGCCCAAACACTGTCTTCAACGGACGTAATTTGAAAATACCGCATCCATACGTGTGCCTTCTAATGGTTGATTTTGATGAAGGTAGTGGGTTCTGCCTTGTTGGGGTAAGCAGGTACCCGTAAGTAACGTTAGTGTCTTGCCGCACAACTCCAGTGTGGTCTGTGTTCTGAACTGGACCTTAACTTCATTCGCTCTCTGATTCAGACCCTTCGTTGGTCATTTCAAACGGGTTGACATTGGTTGAGGACTGTCATGTAACATCTTTTCGATCAAGCTGAACAATTTACACTTTACCTTTAGGTAACATCGTTATATCTTTCCTTGTCTCACATAGTTTGATCGTGTGAGGTTTCAGGTCGTTGAAGCTGAGTTAACATCATCGTCATCACTAGCATGACATCAGTGTTCAACACCGATGTTTCGCCGCCGTACAACCATGTTTTATTTGAAAGCCTTATTGTGAAGAAAAGAATAAAGGTGGACGGGGAGGGGACTTAGTGCTAGCTTACTACAATCATTCCGAGGTGCCCACATCTCCAGACACTCATTCAGGCGATCTGGATAGAAACTGACAACAAGATCGCCACTGACATCGGTTGGCAGCCATATCTCGCAGTGTCTCCAACCAGGCGCAGTGAGGATCACGCAGTCCCCAACCTGGAAGGCGAGCAGCACCGACAGCACCCAAGCGTTTCGTAATCTCCTTCATACCCCTCTGC
>SJOL01006435.1:477176-494614 GCA_004794785.1 Opisthorchis felineus
GTCTGCATATTCCAGATCGACAAGGTTTTCGTCACAGGCTATCTGAACACCGGGGTTTTGGAGACCTTCCAGCGTTCGTCTCATTATCTCATCGATCACGAAATTAAATAGGAAAGGAGAGAGTGGGCACCCCTGACCGCTTTGTGTACGGAAGCTTTTGGAGAGCTCGCCGTATACTCTCACACGTCCGGAAGTCCGAGAATACAAAGAACTTATTATGTTCACAAACTTCCGGGGCATTCCTTGGTGGGTAAGCGTGTCAAGAAGAACAGACCGGTCAACCGAGTCGAAAGCGCCTTGGAAATCCAGGAATACTATAATTGTGGGTCGTTTACACGTATGGCTTTGTTCTAGCACCTGACGAGGTGTGAAGATTTGGTCAATGCAACCCCCACCTGGCCGGAATCTCGCTTGCTGCGCTGAGTTAACGCGGACTGTCTGATCTATCATGAAAGAGGGGTGAATATTTTGAAGTGTTTTAGCGCTGAATCGAGCAGTTAGCTCAAGCACTGTTGAGTGAAAGCCCTAAAGTTCATTCTGAGATTCGCCGCCCTATACGCAAACCATGGGAGCAACTCCACTTGTTCCAAATTAATTTATCTGACCGGAGGTATCCGCTAGGGTAGAATGTAGTGTGGTAATACGGAGACAGACGGGAAGGCAAATGTGTGTTGTATTTCTAAACAGTTTGGTTTCACCTTGTTTATTTTATATATATATTATATGGGGCGAGATGGCTCAGTGGTTAGAGCGCGAATTTTCTAACCGGAAGGTCCGTGGTTCGAACCCGACCTCTGCCTCTCGACTTCCTCTGTCTAGGCTTCGGCAACCTGGCAGTATTCCAGCCCTCGTGCTTCCTTCTGGTGGCATGGCAGTTAGGCACCGAAAGAGTGCGTCAGCTGAATGATTTTGTTTTATATACGTATTATAATTATCGGGACGCTTGGGAAGTTTTTTACCCGCAACAATAGAACTAGTTGACTGCGTAGTCGACTGATAGGATAGCATAGTCTATTCCCTATTTGAGGTTTCAAGCCGCCCCTTGTGTTCTGATATGATTCCTGTTTTTCGGTCGAGCTGCTTTCAAACTGTTTGTACAGTTTGCGTGTTAGTGTCATCATCACACTCCCGCAAGCGCGCTCCTCTCCTCTCACTTTGCTCTTTTATCCGCCTATTCCGGTTGATTTCACTGTTGCTAATTTCCTTTGCAGCTGTGCTCGGTTTTTTTGCCCACTACTCTTCTGCCTTTTCTACGAGCAAATCCTCATTTCTCCCCCTTTTTTGCTGCCGCATCGTAGATGCTACATTTGTGATCGCCGATTTGTGACGCGCTTCGGCTGCCAACGCCACATGACCGGCCGCCACAAAATGGCCAAGAGTCGTATTTCGTGGGATCTCCTCACACAATCTCCGAGTAAGTTCCAACAGGTATTTGTTGCCTTTATTAAATCTGGCGGGGGTAGGATTTTTCAGCCGCATCATGGGCTGTGACATTCACCAACCTGGTGTGGTTGGTTATTCCAAACCTTACAGTTTTTTTCGAACCATCATGAGTTTGCATCCAAGAATTTGTCGATGAAAAAGACTGTCAATAACATTTTCACCTGGTTTATTTCGGTTGTGTTCGTTTTCTACTTGTGTAACTGCGTGTACCATTGATGAAACCTAGAAGTACTATCTGTCTGCAGTTCAAACGCCATCACTGCAGCTAATCGAAGGCCGCGTTAGAGATTATGGAGCCGTTCAGGTGTGTTGGTTCACTGATGTCAACTGTTCAGACGGCGCACAGGAGAATACGCTCGAAAAAAAACGAGTTTCTCCAAGTCTGTGCAAATGGGTTTCCCGCTTTTCTGTCTAGCTGTGTGTTAGCTTGTCTGTTTTTCAAACAGGTACTACTCGGATGTCCGATCAGTAGTATACGCTGCTACACTTTTACAGAGGTCATTGATTTTGGCGCGCATTCTAAAACTTGTTTCAATCTGTTGGTTCCGTCCGGACGGCCACTCAAACATGTTTTTTGGACGTGTCAACCCTGTGACCAATCCAAACCCGTATTATCGCAGCGCTCGCAGAGAGCGGGCCATGATGTGGCAACGGGCGCTGAAAGCGGCCGCAGTCAAACTGAGCGTTGCGAAATCATCTCACCCCTCTAGCTCGGGATATCATGATTCACCTAACATGTAACTAACGTCCCTACAGGACATTCCGTGTAACCAATCTCAGTGGCGCGCATGGTCTCAGTCTTTAGCCAGACTGCCTAGGTAAAATGTGTCTGTTGTTATATGTCGAGCTTGTGTTGACTGAGGTTAGCAAAGGGCATGGGGTCGAACTTCCAGCACCATGTTCAGCTCTGTTTATCTCAATGGTTTTGTGATATGTAGGCATCTTGGTCTTGGACACTCTCTCCAGGGGCATAGGATTTTCGTGCAAAAAATTCACCATCCCCCTTTATTCGTCCTCACTTAACTAGGCTATTCATTCTCCGTAATTTTATGGGTAACCTTGTCCAACAACCAAACAGCGCATCCGAGCTGCCTATATTCGGCAACATCGCCAACCTTGTCCACTACTCTGTGCTGCTGTCCGTGGTTATCTTGATGATGTTGATGAGTCGTCCGGACATGTGTCGTCCCGTCGCGCTAATATTTGTCCGAAATCGAATATCTATTTCAACGCTACTGCACTGTCACTCTTCATTATGATCGTATGCTCGTTTTTGTTCCATCAATTTATCCGTGGTCGGTTACAGTCGTTTGGAATTTTATGAATGGCTGTCACTATTGCGTTCACCTTCCCGCAGGTACTGCACATGGTAACAGATCTCCGGATCGCCAGTGTAATACAGTTGCTCGGAAATCCAGCTTGACAAGCACACATCGATGTAACAACCAGCCATTGCCTGCTCCACCACCCTATCCCAGGGCAAGCGAGTATGCGCCCACGCTGTGCATGCCGCCTGCTGTCTCTGTGGGACAAACTGTCGACAACACTTCCCAATGCGCCGACTCCCAGCAGCCACTTCGATCTTCCGTGGCGGTGGGCCACTGCTCTGCTGAAAGCACCGCTCCTCCTTCGTCGGAACCGCAACAACAACAGCTTCACTACTGCAACGTGTGCCGCATTCCGTTCATGTCTCAGCTCAGTTTTTCCATCCATCTCGCGGCTGCTCACAACTCGTCTGTTACCTAACAATCAGGATTACGACGGTTTCTTCGGCAATCGGTTTTCTCCACGTGTACGCACGTCCCTCTCACGCCCGTTCTGCTTTCGTCTATAGGGCTGTGTTATTGTTCGGTTTATACTCTTTCTGTTGTACAGAGTTTCTTATTCTTTACACACACAATGCGTTATTCGTTGAGCTTTTTCAATAGGCGACCATGTACACACTTGTGTAGTTTGTCTGAATGCAAAAAATTGATCTGATTTGCTATGATTCGTTTTCTGTTTGCTGGTGGGTGGCGCGGGAGCTGGTGTTGCTCTTCCCCTTGTGATGATGTATGGGTTCATGACGGGTTGTAGATGATGATCGAAATGGTCCGGTCTTGGTTGAATGCGGGTCTTAATATCACTTATCGTAATCTGTGTTTGGCCTCAGACCGGTGACATTGGAGTACTGTTGTTCCCTAGTCGCATGGAAGACTGAGTGGGTAGCGTTACACAGACTTCCGGAAGATTAGATAAGCCTGCAGTTGAGCTGGGCTGAATTTCCCAACTAGGTGCTGCAACGTGAGATGCGTGTGTGTGTTTACGTCCTGCACTGTGTTCAGGTACAATATATCCGTTCTAAGATTAAAGGTTGTAGTATCCTGGCAAGGTCGTCCTGCATGTCATTGCTCCATGCAGGATGTATCATTGTGCATTTTTATCAGTCAAAACGTATGTACACTTCAAGAGGAGTTACGGCATTCATCTGTAAGGAGGAGAGGATTCTGCCCTCAGTCGTCCAAATGCAGGTACTTGCTGTTAGCAATAGGTCACTTGATTTATGCTCTCTCGAAGATATTACATCAATAAAAAAGTAAGCACAACGAAGCGAAGATGTGGAACAGGGGAACAAAAAGAATGCACTTGAAAACATTTTGAAACAATGGTTTCAAGGAGTTGGGTCATTTGAGGTCAAATGGGGCATGAGATAGGTGGATCGATATGAGCGGAGTGAGAGGCATCGGATCAGTGGTATGTACTGTGAGGAAAATGATGGATGTGACTCTAACTGGCAGTGACAATCATTCCTTAACAGGTGAGGGGTTCGGTTGGAGACCGCTTCCTGAATAGGTGACATTTTAGTGCTGCTGGACCGATTCACCACGTTCGTTTCGTGTGCACTAATAGGGCTTCCATTTGGAAGCGATGGTTGCGTGATCAACAACCCTGTTTCAGCACAGTCGGTCGCCGCTGCGAAGAGATCTGAACTTGTCGCCGTGTGGTGGTTTTCGTACGCACCGAGCTATACTGGGAGGTTTCATTTTGACACCCACAGGTTGGTCAATGGATAGAGGTCTGACAAACGCAGTCTCCTAGTCCTCCTTGTTGCGGGATTGCAGCAGGTACGTCGACCTGTTCCTTGGTATGCCGGCACCTACCCACGGCCTTGCGGCCAAGCTTTTAAGCCAAAGCCTTCGGACAAGGACTCTAAACGTGTTCCTATATAGGTGACACTATCCCAGCTCGCGTACAACCATGAACTTCGCAACTAAAAATATTATCATGCCCCATGGGCCGTCGCGTGGTGTCATCGGGTAAACGAAAGCATGCTACTGCTGACGCCTCCCTTCTTACACTTTCATATTTCGTCTTCTACGCCACCTCACCACAATGGGAACACTATCTCTGCAGGTCCTAGCACTACGACTGACCGCTGTGTTCGTCATGCATCACGCTCAGCTGCAGCTTCTGCGCGTCCGTCTTCAGTAACAATTCTGAGCACCTCGAAGGCCGTTCTCAAACCTCGAGAGCCACCCTACTTAACTGCCTTTATTGTTAGCACATTGAAACAATTAGGATTACGTGCTCGTACGCCGTGCGCCTTCTGTATTGATCTGTGCTGTCTGTCAGAAACAAGGATACAGGACGCAAGTACTGTAAATGAACTGACTGCCCCTTCGCTCTCTTCCAGGTTCAGGCTGCACACCTCTGGTGACGCAAAGGCCGCTGAAGTTGGATTTAATGGGTTAGGTGTTGTATTGAGCCATCGAGCGGAGGAATCTCTGCTTGATTGGATGCCCGTTGACGGCTGCCTCTGCGTGGTTCGTTTGATAGTATCTGTGAGAGAATCTCGCTAAAGAAAGCTCTACCGTTTCTTGTTGCTTGTATGTGCTTACGCCCCGGCGGAATTCAACTCTGAATCTGCCAAGGACAGTTTTTATGACGCCTTAGGTGTCCTTTTACAATAGGGTAAAAGCTCAGAAATCATTGTGGTTGCCGGTGACATGAAACGGTTAGGTAGGTAGGCTCAGGGCTGCTGAGGCCCATTTGGGTGGTCGCCTTTTGTTGGACACGAGACCGAGAACACCCACTGCCCATCACATACTGTTCCTTTGAAGTAATAATTTCCGCAACACTCCGTTGTATCGTCGGGCCGCCTATTGGTTACGCCTGAAATGCGCCTCGCAGAGTGCGCGACAAGGAGAAGACCAAAAGCCAGGAACACGGCTGTATTGTCAGGTCAGGTCAAAATATATGGCCAAATATGGGCACTCGCTTTGTTCTTTCGTGCCCAATCAGTGTTGACGTTCCTGTCGTGACCATTTTCACACCCGCTCAGCTGGCCGCATGCTGCTGAACTGTGTTTGGTTAGCTCAGCCCACTCATCTGCTGTCCGGAACGTGTGGTGACCGATGGTGACCTTAGCGACGCGTCGTTCTATGCACGTGCACTTTTCGTGCCTGGACGCCTCCTAACAAACCGGAAATCATTTGACTACGTGATGCCCACCAACGAACCAGCTGCGCAAAAGCTCACACCTCGCTTAGCCATTGGAAAACTCATGGACCTCCATCTTTAAACAGGACAGGAGGGAGCCCATCAGGTCCAATGGGTGACGCCTGAGGGTAAAAGGTTTTCGCTTTTTTCCGAAGCCATCAGGCCTTGCAAGCTCACTACCCAGGGCTGTGTTGAGGATCTATAATCAGGCTGGGCAATAACAGTTGAATTGTTGTCGAAAGTATTCAACCCAAAGATTCATCCTATCTTTTTTATTAAAGATGAGCGAGCCGTTTTTCGGTGATTGTCTCGCTCATCGAAGGCCCCTTTTGGCCTGTTGCGTGTATCAACTGGAATAATTTCCCGTCCCCTCCCCATCTCCTCAGTTTTTTGAACCCACAAATTTTTCCGATCCGTACAGATAGTCTTCCACCTGAAGTCTGACAGTTCATCAAGTGGTATAGTACTCTTGACAAGGATGAATACTTCCGAGGCTCGAGCAAATTTAGAATGTTGCTCAGCATTTTATATGCTTGTGGACGGTACCTTCCACTAAAACCCAACATCAGAAGACGTTTTATTTGAAAGGGACTTCAGCAGGCACATTTGGTAGGTTTGCTTCAATTCAGGATCTGAGAGTTTCCCAATGACCACGCGGGGTGTGCGCATCTTGCGCGCTTCCGAAAACCACGACAAGAAGCAGCAACGAACAAGCATGTGACCCGAATCCACATAGGTATTCCAGAACGATCGACAATCAGTAACTGACCCACGCCACCTATAGCTGATGGAGATGTGGTCCATCGACGTTGCGGCTTGGCTTGAATGGGGGGCTCCACGTGGCCAAGCGGCTTCAGTTTTTCGGAAGTTACTATTGCACAGCAGTCTGTGTCAGCAAATAACAGCAACACAAGGTCGTTGTTGTCCGTATTCCTGGATTCCAGTTCAAGATAACCACCTAGCTGAGCCCCAGCAGCGTTAAGTCCACCTACTTGCACATTCATACTCCAGGCAACTATAACAGAATTTGAGCTCTTAGCGGACCGCAACAAGGCGCTCAAAGCGTCGGAAAAGTTGTCCCTGAGTGTATTAGAGCGTAACCAGAAACGATGAACAGACAGGAGTTATCGGCGCACCTATGGGACAGTCTCGCAGACTTTACAGACAAACCTTATCGGGGTGACCATCAACGGGCAACGATTCGACCAGAGACCTTTCATCCCGGTGGCTTAGAGCAGTACCAACAGGAGCAGAACCAGAGGCAGCGGTATCTTGATCAACAGAGATGTGTAACCAGAAGCGAGCGGAAACCGATGAGAAGGTCAGTTCAACGACCGTACTTGGTTTTCGAATCCCCGTTTCATACAGATAGCACACACCAATAGAAACAAGTCCAGTATACATGCAAGAGCAGTCTATTGTCAACCTTGTTTCGGATTGTTTCCAGCTAATTTAAGCGTCGGGGTTTGAACAATGATTCCGAAGTTTCTGTGACCATGGCGGCGGAGTCAACCGTAGATATTGCACCTAACGGCAGTGGGCGGCGAACGGATCTGTCAGTCCTTAATAATGGGCCTTAAGAAATGTCTCTAGAACCGGAGCGAGGAGGGGAAAAGAGCGTCAGCAAGTAGCCTGTTTTCGCTCACCCTGCTGTGATATATGCAGCAAGGCTAGGGTGACGTTGTTACGAATTCTATGGTAAGAATGACTATCAAACCTCCTAAATGGTCATTCTCTAATCGAAATTCGGATTGAGTCCAACGTCAGTAACATCTCTCGTGGTGATAGTCAGAGTTCGGACAGGGAATAATCGAAGAGCCATTGGCACGCCTATCTCAGAAAAGGAATATAACCAAAAAGAGCATGCAGGCCTTGGAAGAGCAATCAACCACAAACCACGAATTAAGGTGTGATGTTGAAGGGTATGTCCTGCTAACCAACTCCCCTCTGTGTAACTCACTAATGTATCCGGATTGATTGAAATACAAGACTCAAACGTGGACCAATCAGACTTCACTGGCATCCATGCAGCCTGGTACATGACTGCGTTCCACCCACCCCCTGCTTCCACCTAGCAATTGGAGCATCCGCCTTCACCAACAGGTTCATAATTTGACGTGTACTTAAACCTCTCCGGTATTCCACAGTATCTGTGGTGGTGCATCGAGCCAGGATTTGGCCTGTGAATGGCTTTTGCTGAGCAGTTATGCTCACACGCTCTCGAAAATCAAAAGATGAAACTCATTTTCGTAGTGTTCTAGTGTTTCTCATTTTCTTAGTGTCAATGCGGGTCTCTGATTTAAAGCTTTTCATCAGAGTTCAAATTGTCAATTTCGGGATAAGCTTTCCTGTTGAGCTCAGATGGCACCGATGCAGATGCAACAGAAAGTTGCATCAGACTGTATAAATTTATCGAACACCAGTTCTGGCATTCTGGACTTGGTTGGGTTGATGAACAACTCGCCCCAGCTAATCGCCACATAGCGTGTATTTGAGGCATTGCTGACTGACCGGTGTCAACGTCCCAGACCCATGAATGGATATATCAGCCTATTTTGGTGACATTCGTAAGTGGCTGTCACGTGACGGATGATTGATCGGCCACTCCGACACATTTAACTCTGGTTGGTTGGTAATGAGTATGGTACCCTGTGGCATGTTGCATGTTACTCTTTCTAGTGGCAGCGACAACAGCTGTTGGAATTTTTCTCTTTAGGACCTGGGTATCCCAGTGGTTAGCGGTTTCGATAACCCTGCATGGTCACCCTCCAGTTGGCTACCGATCCCCCTATTAAAATGATGTACACGTGTTATTTTGTCACTGCCCATATCAAGGGGACCAGAATGTCCTCAGATGTTCTGTCCGTTATCTCATCCGTCCTTGCATAGCATCCCTTCATAACATGGGCAACTAACTGACCACAATCGCCAACGTAGCGACACGACTCGAGTGAGAACGTGTTTCGCTATTTTCGAAGGCTAATTCAGATGCACTAGGTGTACACACCAAGTAACGGATCATGGTTTAGGTTGCGCACTGTCGACCAGCCATATTTAGATTAAACCTCAAGTTCAGTACTGAACCACCGATTTGGATTGCCGAAATTCTGTTGTCAATCGGTTGGGCTCATTTTTAAAGGGAACGCAAACAAAGGGCAGCGGGTACTCTAAGTTCCAATTTGGCCGACGCGATAAAGTCCAAAAATCTTTGTGCCTCTGTTGCTGCCTGTAGCCGCCACATTATTGCATATTGACTGTCCAAATGAAACGAACTTAAGGGGTGAATAGCTTAAGGAAAAGCGATCAATAACCAACCGATTACTCAGTAGACATAATTGGTTGGTTTGCTGCGCTACGATATGAATTAGCACGCGTGACTACATGCGTGTGTAGTCATAAGACTTGCTGTCTGTCCTTTACCCAGCACATCAGTGCACGCCATTCCTTCATTCTACTGTGTTTTGATTTTATTCGCAGCTCTAATTCATCGACAGACCCTGCCTACCAAGGTGCAGACGAAAATTGCTGCCGCTCTTCTGGAATTACTCCACAGCCATCTGTTGTGGACGATAGCTGGCGGCCAATCAGTATTCCGATGCAGTTTGGCTGGAACTCTCAGCCAAAGCACATTTTTGTTTCATTCTACCGACGGGCTTTACAGACTTAGTGCTTGCTCAGCGGTAGCCCGAATGATTCCTCTTATTTGGTAGGGTTACCTTACGTTCCATTTAATTAGAGACGTGGCGTTGAAGTCACCTATAGGACCAACATCACTCTCTTGTTTGGACAGCCGTCATGCTGTCCTGGCGCACTCGTTCAAGTTAGCCTACTGGACTTGAGTATCACCCTTATTAAATCTCATCAGCTGTGCATAACCCTGACGGTGCCGGAGTTTAAACCTAAGACATCCGATATACGACACAAGCGTATTACCACTAGTCCACCAGAGCCCCCCCCCCCCCCCAGAATTATCGTGCGTGAACAGGGGACAGCCACTGAGCGTGAACAAGGTTGAGCGCACTGCACTGCACTTCACTGTCAAATTTCTTTTCGCTGTGTGCTTTTCTCAAATGTTCCGTATGTCATAACGATAGCGAATACCGTTCTCCTCGATCCGATGCATTCGGAAGCCTTCTCATGTTACGAACTGAACGAATCCGCACTGTTTACCTATTATACGGATGCATACATCCAGATATTGGGACTCTCCGTATTGCCGCTCCTTGCTAGGACTAGACAAGAGGGTGTCTCTTATCATCCACAGCTGGCTTCTGACCCGTTTCGTCAAGATGTTGAACCGGCTAGCTTCTCGTTTTTTTATCTCCACCCGATGGGATCCCGTGGAGCACACTAGCGCGGCGAATGTAAAAAAGGTGTAAATGCCCCTAAAGTGAGTTGATTGCCGCTGTGTAACCGGATACGCATAAATTTTGTCTACTAGCTGATTCGAATCGATTCGGTATGTGCATTTGACCGTTGTTACATCAACTGAAGATCCCAACAGGCAGGATGCGAAAGTTTCTGCCACCCTTCAGGTCCAACTCAGGCCCATCCACCCGCAGTAACGATAAATCTGACACCAGCGGATTTGACAGAAGGCTTGAAAATCGAACAGCGAACCATTTATAAAAGCGTACACTGATTTCACGGGGTCGTTCGAATTTGGTGTTGACAGAAGTGAGTCCCGTTATCGATCACGTGAATGTTTACTGACATCATTCCGTATATAAAGTTGTCTTATTTCGTTGACTGAAGTCAATTTGACCAGAACTTCATGTGAACTTTTGTACTCTGTTACGACAACTAAGCGTCACTCCAGAGCGTCTATTATTGGGAAGAGCGCAGGGCATTAATATGTTTGCAAATTTATCGAAATACTTTGGAGTGTAGGTGGGAAGTGCTCGTTTAACGTACCGTCACTAAGAAAACGCATGAAATTTGAAAGGCTAACATGGCCGAATAACAACATATCCATGAGTTTTCATTCATGTGGAAGATATGTCGATTAGCTATCGGTAAAATGTAAAAGGAGAAAACCAACACCCGTTATATCCCAACTTCGTCATCGTCACCGTCATCATTATCTTGCAGATACCTGGCACCAATCGCCTGACATTTGAACTCTGACTGTTGACGTGGTCGTGGTGACGCACTTTAGTTACACTATATATGTCCTAGGGTGCACTGCGTACCATGGTGATCGAAGCCTAGTCGGGGTAAACCGATTCGGAATTCACTGTAGAAACTAGTGAAGACCAACAGAACGAATAACTTGACGGGACTATCCATGGAGTTCAAATAACACTGCGCAGTGTTGTCATGCTTTGACGTGGGTTGGTGAGCACATACCTCTATGGTTCTCGATCAGATTAACTGACAAACACAACAGTGGATTAACAAACAATAAATTATGGCTTCATTAAGGTTAGCCTCATTCCAAGGTGGAAAAAGCTAATTAACCGTTTCGATACTTTCTGGTGCACGGTTGCTGACATCCCTAAGTTTTGGGAGGGTCGCGTGCAAAATTCATGTTTGACGTTTGCGCAGTAGAATAGTTTTTGCTGTTAGATGACAATGTGTTGCTGGTTGATGCACAAAATTGGGCGATACTGTTGGGTGGTTTGCCATTAGTCACATAGGGTCGGAGTGTCCTACGTGGACACGTCACAAGGAAGATTAAATGTGTTTCGAGACGAAAAGAGGATGGAATAAACCTTGTTCGATGCTTTCCAGATTAAAACTACACCGTATAAGTGAGTTCAATCCCCGGACCCGAAGGACCGCTGGCCCGCATTGGTTATTCATCTCAAGCCTGCAACCCGTACCGCTTGGTTTTTCTCAATCTATCGAGAGTCACTGACGAGTGGAAAGCATCGTCATTCGCTCTTTTGCATTCTTGAGATTAACACAGCTTACTAGCATAGGTTGACTTCCGTTACCGGAATGCTCTCTACCTGAGTTCCAGCAGTTCCATCCCCGGTTTTCCTGATATTGTGCGGCTCATTTCTGCCAAATAACTTGGCGGTTTTATTTACGAATCACATTTCAGATGCGACCCTTGCCGCACAACCCAGACGATCAGAAACCATCCAAATCAAACGTGAATTCGATTTGTCCCAATCCTCCTTCAAAACTACCCCGTGTCGCGGGCAAAGCGAAAAACTCTGTTTCGTCAACAATGGTTACCAAACGGTGGTTTGGTGGCCACCTAATGGAGGCAATGAAAGATCCCAAAGTTGTCGTGAAACAGTCGGACTTGTGGGTAGTCATTCGAGACAGATATCCAAAAGTGAGTCCGCTTTTTGTTTGCTTTATTCGTTGCATGGGGGTCAGGACATTTTGACTCAAGAATGTTTCGTCGACAGTGTTCAGCTGACTACTGGGAGTCCTAAGATAGGCCTCACTCAGCAGCGAACAGGGCATGGACAAGTCCTCCGCATCTGATCTAGTTCAACCGGGTCCAGTAGACATGAAGAGAACGAATCTAGCGAACAAAGCTTGTTTTCTGTTATTGGTCCTCTTTGTTAGTGCATCATAAATGTATATTATATCATAAATCACATGCAAATGTCATGTGAAGATCACGGGTGCATACTATTTAAAGAGTCATGGAGTCAAATGGGTGATATCAGACAAGTTTGTGGGACCGGGTTTTTTCACACCACAGCTCAAGTTCAAATGTCACACTAGTCTATTTTTGACACAATGGATATCGAATTTCATGCAGTTCTGAGCTTTGTTAGTGATCACACTCTCGTTCTTGGGAGAACTGCAAAATCATGATAACACAGCTTGATTTTTAGGTTGCTCGGGTTACGTTGACAGATAGTCATTTGCGGCCTTCAACTTTATCCTCTGAGCTCTGTTCACCGCCCGAAATTGCTATAGCTGAGTAAACGATGCTGGGCAATAATGACCAGATGAACTATGCAGCATGAACTAACGGTGGTATCCACTTGCAAACCAATTTGGTTTTACGGGAGATTCACCTGGAACCCAGCTGAATCCTTCGTTTATGATGTTCTTAAGCAAATGAATGTGCTGCACCAGGCCGCTTCACGTTTCAGTTGGTACGATATTCGAGCTATCGCGATACAGTGTATAAACGTATTGCACTACTCATAATGTTGTTAAAACCTATTCGACAGCCCACAGCCGGTTTCGCCCTTCCCATAGCTAGCTCATCAGATGGGCGCAGTCCCCGACTTCCCGTTAATTTGGGTTCAAGTAGAGCATTAGTTTGCGCCTACCCGATGAGCCAACCCGAGAAGAGCGAAACTGGTCATGGGTTGTGAGGGGTTTTCAACAATCTTATGAGTAGTGTATTACACCTATAACGGTGGTATACGTTTGATGCCATCTGCCCAATTTGATGACAGGGATGACGAAGTGCCGTGATTCGCACATTCCACCAGTTTAGTTTGAAGATAACACTTATGGGCCTAATACTACGTGTACACGGGAATATTCCCACTTGATTTTCTTTAGTGCATTTTGATCTTGAGACGGATAAAATAAGATAATGATCGATTGATTGACTGACTGACTGGCTGTTCGATTGATTAATTGATTGAATGATTGCTTGATTGAAGAGAACTGTGCCTAGATTATGAGCCCCAAAGAAAGGGAAACCGATAGTGAGTTTAGGCAAATTTAGATCAGGATAACTCGTTGTCATGAGGGTGCAACATCCTTCACAGAGAACTTCATTGTACGGGGAAACGATTTTTCAGTCCCGTAGATGTTGCTACTAGATGGGGATCATTGTAAAATAACGAACGGTTACTGTGCGAACGCTTCAGACTGTAAACTTCAGTTAAGAAGCTTTTTTCACTGTACAAGTACCACAGAAGCACATACCTGACGTTTGCTTTTATCATCTTGTGGATGACGAGGCTTGACATATGCAAACTGAAAGAGTGTGCAGAAAAAATCATACCAGTGCTGCACTTTTCATGCGGTGTTTCACAGTCAAACCGCAGCCACGGGTCCATCTTGTGCGTTGGCCTGAAAAAACAGCCACCAAATTCTTTTCACACCACAAAATCACCCGAAAGTATGGGTACTTTTAGCATGCGCGCGTTCACCACTGCGCCAGCGATACTATTGGAAGCAAATCGACCACAGTTGTGTCGAGATTATAATCTGGTTACGCCGTCATTCTATACGACACCATCGCTTCCTGCTGGTGTCTTCGGAACTCTGCAGAAAAATTCTCCTCTGCAGTCCTCACTACACAGCTTTTCTCTCCCGCCCCACCACTTAAAACATTGTTCCCAGGCTCCATACACCGCATGCGTCGGTGTCTTTACAGCTGAAACTCCAAGTAAGTGGACAAAATCAAAGAGCGTGTGGGTGCTGAAACCGCTGAAACGAGTGGTGAGCGTGTGAGTACAGTAGAGCAGGGACAACAAGACATGCCAGATTTCAGCAGGCATCGGAATCGCTTCCGGTTAGTATTTTTCGGTGCTTCCGCCGAACCTGACGGTCTTCTTTCAGTTGATGGCGGCATGCGCAGTTGAGTTATACAAGTTCATTTGAGTTGGCCTGTTTGCATTAGCTGACAGAAATGAACCTCAGAAATGAACCTCCATTCTGTAGCAGGGCATCGTTAGTCCAAAAACCACCGTTGCCTTGATGCTGCAAACGAGAACGATGATGAGCTTGTTCACTGCCTGGTCACCGTGTCCAAAAATGGCGTATAACGGGTTCATTGCCTTTATTAAGACAACAAATTACTTCGGTTGAAAATAATGTCAGTAACACAGATAATGACCCGACTTCGAAACACTTCACGACTGAACCAAGTATGGACAAAGACAAACGCTTCTTCGATGGCTACAGTCGCTGAAATGCCCGAAGTGGTTTAGCCCATTGCTGTGGGGAAAAACAGAAGTGAACACTTGAGTGAGCTTTGTAACATGCTAACGTGCTAAACATTCCTAGTTATTCAAAACGGGCTCCTCCCTGACATTCCGTCTCCCCTTAGTAATAATAATCGTTCAGCTGTAACACCCTTTCGTTGCCTAGCTGCCATGCCACTCGAAGGAAACACGAGAGCTGGGATACTGCAAGGTTGTCCAAGCCTAGACAGGAGCAGTCGAGATGTTGAGGTCGGTTTCGAACAACGGTCCTTCCGTCTCCAGTTGGGGGAATTTTGTTAACAGTTTGAGAATAGGGTTTGTCGTTGCGTCGAATTGGTTATACTCGCTCCTTGGTACTTTTTCTCAAACCAGGTGATGCCGTAGGTGCATTTTTTGGCCAATCGCTTGTACGTAATGATGAAACCTAGACAGAAGCTCAGTGCAGGGATTTTAGTGTTGGTCTACACATCATTTTATCTATTCGGTGAAGGCGGATCGATAATAACCGATAATAACCAACGACAAGTGCGGTTCCCAGTTATTTCCAACTAGTCGCAGATACAATCACATGAATGAAAGGATAATAAATTGGCCCAACTGAGCAAACTTGAGACTGTTGGTCATTTGTTGTCGAGTGTGGTCACATTTTTCAGCACCTATCTCCCCACAGTGTTACATCGGAGCCAGAAAAAACAACAGACTCTACGACCAGTTCTGAGAACTGGTTAGAACTGCATACCTAGTTGACCATGCTTTCCTGTTTGGTGATTTCACTGCTAGGGTCAGCAGGAATGCGGAAACCTGAGGCTCTTTTGAAGCATAACTATGTGAAGTTGTGGATGTGTGTCTGCAGTAATAAAAACCTTCAATGGCAAACACGTGGTGAACACAGTGCTTGCCTCTTTGGGTCGTTCAAGAAGTGGATATGAACACCTAATCGACGGTTTTACTGCGCACCACAGAGATATGAGTCTGACCACAAAAGTGAGGCCCAAAGCTGACTGTTATATGAATGATGTCTGTCGAAGTCCTTGACGTACTCAGAATACCATCTTCTCGTGGACCGAGGCGAAAACGCGATGAAACTGAAGGGTTATCAAACTGTGCGCAATGTTGCCAGATACTCATGCTAAGGCCGATGGATAACCATGTCACATGCACACCAAAAGGCCAATCAGGCCGAAGCGAACATATGTTCAAGCAGGTGAAGCACCTGTGGAAAGCAAAAGATGGACGGTTGACCACAGAAAGCGAGGGGTTCCAATTGTTCACCGAATGCCATCGTCAAGGTGGTTTATACGCTGGACTGAAAGAAATCCATGAACCGAAAGTTCAATATCCCAAGCTTCTACTGGCCAAAGGCCTAGCAATCTTGAACACACACTTGTAATTTGGAAGCACCACACAGAGCTCATTTGCTTAAACATACAGTGAAGACCTAGTTGGTTGACTTAGCTAAACGTTGTGTTATGGGGACGTCTATTGGTTACGCCTAAATTGGGCCTACCAGACTACGCGACAAGGAGAAAACAGGACCCTAGCTATACTATCAGGTTAAGAATTGCAGGCTGGCTGAATGATCAAATGTGATCACTCACCTTGTTCGTTCCTGTCCAACTGCCGTGATCACACCTGCTCCGCTGGTCGCACGCTGTTAAGCCGTGTTTGGTAAGCTCCGCCCACGCACCTGCTTTCCAGAACTTGTGGTGAGCGGTGGCGACTTTGGGGACGCGCATATGTACTTTTCGTGTCTGGACGCGTCCTGACACGGGAACTGCAGATGACCATTGAGCAACAAAAGAATGGAACGACTGTGAAAGAAGTCTTTTCACCCGCAGGCGTGTTCACCAGCTGAAGTCGAACACTCTGAGAGATGAAAGGCGTTCCGAAAGATGTCACGGACGTAGGGGAAATGGAAGTAAAGTCGACAAACGAATAAAAACTTCCGCAGACTCAGTCTGCTGTCTTAAGCAGGCGAGATTTGACTCATACCTGGCTCAATCGACTGCGTTGCATCACAGAGGATGATGGTTCTGAAGGTCAGTTCGAAGAACTCGAAGTGTGAATACTGATAGACACCGTGAACGGAACCAACTGCTCTGTAGAATGTCTGTGGGCAACTCCAAAGCTGTCAACTCAGTCAACAACAAGGCACCACGTATCATTTTTACGGGATGCAATCACCAAAGTTCCTTGAACCTTTGTTGATCGATCGGCACACGCTCTTGTTGTGCGTTCAGAAACACCATGGGATGCTAATCAGGTTTTTTATTTCTTTATTTATTGAATTACTAGAAAAGGACATTTTTATACATCTTGCATACTTGGTGCCATCTTTTATGATTTTACCACGTTTTACACGTTTGTAGCTGCAAAGAGTGTACGGAATTGAGGTACCCCACAACCACATTGTGCTATGCGTTCCAGCGTCCCAGATTGCATGTCAGGGTTGTTGCTGAGACGCTCCACGAAATACGGCGTATTCCACAACATGCTGCTGATTTTCTTTCGCGGACCTGCTACCTGGAGATATTCAGTACAGATTCCTTTGTGGTACATGTGATACCCGATGCCGGTAGATTTCGACCATTCATTTCATACTGCCTAAGTCGGAACGGACCTAATTATTTCGTGACCAAACCTTACTTTCAC
>SJOL01006435.1:497454-531784 GCA_004794785.1 Opisthorchis felineus
TGTAAATAGTACCGTAGAATTTCGAACCCAATTCTTCCTTTTGATATTCGGGATTGTCGAACCTACGCGTCACTCGAAGTTCTGTATCGGGAACCTCATCAGTAGCAATCGAGGTACTGTGTGAACACGGATCGGTAGTGCATTTCAGTTTGATGAACAGAAAACTGGGTAGACAAGCGTTGCCTGTGTGTGTGTGTGTGTAAACTTCTGTGGTTATCTTATTTTGTTCAGTATACCAACAGTCATTTTTTATACCATCATACTACAGTCGCTTCCAAACGACACAGTGATAATGTCACCTCAGTTTGTGATAAGGTGTTTGCAACCCAATTGTCTGGGTCAGTGAACAAACCATCTACGTTACCTGAGCTACCAGCATTCTCAACAGCACGGAATCATCTATGATGTGTAGCACGCGTGGACAACCTGTGTAGGAACAAGGTCACTCCCATCAGGGAGCAAAACACAAACAGTATGCGGAGACACCCCCTATTCCGTCTCTCGCTGCAATCCAGGCTTCTCTTGCGATAACTCACCTCACGTGACCAGATGCCACACGAAGGGACTTCAAGCAAAGACGACGAATAACCGATGTGCTGACCGAATTAACAATAGGAATACAGGACGAAAAGTTCCATCACTTTTTGAAACGCGTGTTATTTCCAAACTGCGCATGAAATCAACTTGACACAGCCTACATAATGAAGGGCATAAAGGGGCCTTTAGATCTGAATTAAAAAAGCAATATTTTTATTTAATAAATGAGAAAAATGGATCATCGTAAGCCAAGATTGATATCATTTGCTTGAAAGGAATGTTTACCACCAAATTCCCCGAAGGTTTTACGCAATTTCCAGTTTGCTGGTGGATCGGCCAGTCACATCAAGTGAAACCCGTGAACCCCTGCGCACGATAGGCAGTGCTACATACGCTTTGCCTTCAGTATGCTTAACCGGTGGTGTGCAATTTCCCATTCGAGTGGGTACATCTGAACAGCTAAGCCCCACGGTGCATGCAAAGAGTCGTCTTCGAGAAGACGCATCCAAACACACACGTATGGTTAGTTGGTGCAGTCCGGCTTGTATAAACAACGATGGTCACAGAAAGTCACTTTTAGCACCGTTTGACGCACCGGGATATCCAGGTCATTAAGACGGTGCTTTGCCGACACAGATTGGAACAGTCGAACCCAGTGGTATCCGCTTCAGGTAGATTGGGAGCTGTATCACTGACCAGCCGAACCCAGAATCCATTCCAATGGCTTTCCGTAGCTAGCCATGATTCTGTCTACACGAGGATGATCACTAGCTATTAATTTTAACACTTCTAAGCTATCCCAGACAAAGCGGAACAAGCAAGCAAGTGTGCCAAGCGATGACGCAGAGACAACTGCAATGGATGTACGTCCATGTCGGTGGAAAGTGTAAAGTCGTGCGAAACTCTGAGTGTGCATGCTTAGCCTCGGTCGAACTGCTAGGATGGCCTGATTAGCGGGATTATCGATGACACTGTGAAGTTGATGCGTACTCTGCTCTACCGTCAAAGCTTTATCGGAAAACCTTCATGAATAACCGGATAACGACAGAAAAAGACGGTTTTTGCGGAACGCTGTTGTCAAACTTAGCAGGCGTCACAATTAGTAACTAGTAAACGAATGTACAAGTCAGTAGTGTAACTTCAAATTCTAACTGAAAGACAAACATTGTGTAACCGGGTGACTTGGACCAGGGTGAACCAGGGCGCGCATGACTCAGTTCTTTTGGTGAACAAAGACCTAACCTGAATAGTCTAATAAAAAAAGGCTTCAAGTTGATTCAACATATGCTGTCTCATTCTTGTTATGATAACTCTACAGGCTAACGAAGTGGCTGCCTAGTGGCCATGGTTGATAAGACGGTTAGTGATAGAAGAAGCGGGATTCCAGCCAATTGGTTCAAGGAGCACACGAACTGCATCCATTTGCAAGGTAATTTGACTTTGACGGGACACTCAACTAAATCCCAACTGAATCGCTCATTTATAATATTCTTCAACTGAATGTGCAAATAGGTGAAACCGGTCGTGAGCTGCCGTAGAGTTTTCGGCAACTCCCGGAGTATTGGGTTTCATCATGTCCAAGGTGTACTAAGGAATGTGTTCTTTTACCCGCGCCCTAGGTCTCATCCCAGTTCTCCCCATATTAATGTTGTCATTTGTGCAGAGGTGTTATCCAGCTAGTCTGAGGAAGAAGACCCGGACGGAACGTAATTCGCTCAGCGCTGGATTTACTTGTGAACACATGGAATACAACACAACAATCAATACAGCCAGGGAACCAATCACAGGGCTGAGTACGCGCAGAATGGGCTTATAAACGGCCAATAACACATGAGGCATTATCATGAGCCGATTGGCTACATAAACATCGCACTTCTTTTGTCCTTAAAAAATGCGAATCGTATGATTAAGAAAGACGATTGGTCATAATTTTCTCGATAGGTACCTTGGAGCGTAGGGAATGCCGCACCTGGAGCTATGTGGAACCCAGAATGGAAGGGATGACTACCTTTTCAGTAACGCATTCACTCAAATCAGGGTGGGAAAAACAGAATGTGAGATGGAACTGTTAGATAACTGTCGGATATACATAGAGCTGATAAGACGTGTCCGTGTGAACTCCTCAGTTTTAACGTTATATAATACATTTTCGGTACGTTGTATGATTTCTCCAACCTTCTCGACTTCCCTGGAACGTTACTTATATAAACACGGGCGTTGGGAATGAAGGACCGTGATACTACTTCATGTCGTCTCTTCATTCTTAAACTACATTTTGTTGGCTACATTAATATCAGAGGGAAACGCGTGCGTCTCTAAAAGAGAACTTCGCCGTTGCATTGCTAACTGGGTACCGAGGTATCGGGTACCGTCCGGTATGATCGCAAAAATGTGCAGGTTTTGTTTGACACTTCCTCTACTTCCAAGCTTCATAAACCTTTGTTTTTGAGGTATCAACAAGGCCTTAAGCCTGACCTTTGGATTGTGGATGGTAGAGTGGATGCTGTTTACAAACCCATGATTTGTAAACTGAGCTCCATGATCTGTCGGCAGAAGCTTCGAAACTGAAACTACGTAAACAATACGCTAATGATGGACATTGTCTGTGTAGTCAAAACCCAGCTAACCCCAAAAATTTCTCCAACCACAATGAGAAGCCATTGACAACAACAACCAGGAGCAGATGCCCTCTCACTGGACTGCCGGAATCAGGCATATATCTATCAGTCGACTTGTCCTGGATGCATAGTCTATTGAGTCATGAAGGTATGTCGTTCGTTGTTTCCACCATACGAATTTCACGATTTTTTAGCGATGCTGGCCGGTGGGATCAACCATTACGCTTTTAATCCACATTACGTGTTACTCCTTGTCTTTATTTCTTTCCTTTCAGGCCACCCACCATTTTCTTATCCTACCGAAGAAGCCCATTCGGCGCCTGACAGATGTCGGTACCACGGACTTGTCGCTGTTGCAATCGATGCACAAGGCGGCCGAATCACTAGCGCTTGAGTAAATATCTAGTTGCTGCCTTCCTTATTCTCCCATAACCATCACAGTAACTCGCACTGACAGCTAGTTTTTAGACGAATTTTCCTTGTTCAAGATTTTGACACCCTCACTCGATTCGTGAAGTGCGAATTGCTTGTGGTTGTCAACGATGCGGCAGCTGTAGTGACATTTCATTTGCAGAATGTCATCTCTACCCAGACTTTTCAAAGTAGCCGAGTAAAAACTTCCGTTTCTGATGGACGTACCTCAACTACTCTATCTGAGGCATTAAGCTTCGATGACAGGACTACGTAGCATAATTGGCAATGTCGGTTTAGCTTAAACATATTTTTGCCTGAAAATCTGTGGTTTTGAAGTGGTCACAGCGTGCCTAGCCGAGTCTACCATGGAAAAATGAAATTACTGACTTGCAAAGTCTCCTAGTCGTGGAAGCCGATTTCCTCAGTGCGCCCCAATAAAGAAAGACTTGTTCTAATTTCCGGCCCGTCCTTTGACTGCCCTCTTCAGTCCTTAGACTACTTATGAGTAGTTACGGGATTTGTTGATTTGCATCTAGTTTGAAGATTAGTGCGGAACACTGCACTGAAGGTTCGCTCTTATCAGCATTCATTCCCATTGCATATCTTTGACTTCATGGTGATCGGGACTCCGGTCACCTGACTTGTGGAAGTAACCCGTGATGACCATTTGTCCAGCGGTGCACGCTGGTCGTGTCTGATTAATCGCATCCGAACACTGACATATTCTTTCTTCAGTAATGTGTGCAGGTGACCAGATGTAGTGACTGATGTCCCTTGAACACTTTATTGTGCCAGTCGATGGCCGTCGGTCACTAAGTCTATGTTAGGTCTAGCCATACACCTCTCAAGGTGTTTCTGGTTCAGTTAGACCGGAGCACAACCGGAGCGAGGTACTCAAAGACTAAAGCGGAAACATCCTGCTGCTGGAGCATGGTTAACTGATCCGCGAAACCCTATCTAAGTGGTGAAATCAACTTGGCAAGACCGTTCTACCATTCATTCAGTATCAATTGAATTTGGAATATATGAATTGACGGATTTGTGTTCCGAATGGCAGAGATAGATCGCATGAAAGAGTTCCACCGTAACACTGAATGGGAAAAAGTGCTCTCAGTTCCTCGACCGAAGAAACCCACAAACTTGGTGCATTTCTTTTGAGACAGAAATCACCGGTTAACCAAGTGCCCAAATGCAGGGGACGTTTCCACACTGACCATTCAGCTCCTTTTTTCAAATCCGCGCCTGGGTTTGCAATAACGGTTGTGACAAGCATGTGGGACCGCGGGCATACTCTGAGTTGGGCTTATGTGACGCGTCCTACTCCTCTCTATGTATCTCGTTTGCTTCCGTTGCTACACATTAAGAGCGTAGATTCCTATCGCAGTTCATCAGGAGTTGTGAAGTGAAACAATACCAAACAGTAACAAGTGTAATTGTCTCGTTGATCAGACCTCAAGAACCGTCATGAGCGAGAAATTCGGCTGAATTCAATTGAGTCCCCTGTCAAAACCGAATTCATGTGCAAATGAGAGTATCTGTCGAAATCTGCCCAATTTATGTTCAAGTAGAACATAAGATTGACGGGAACTTATGGAGTGCGCCTACATCACGAGCCCCAAGAAAGTTGAACTCGGTCGCGGTCTGTCGAAAAGTTTTCAGCAACCTTATGAGTAGTGTGTTACGTCTAGACAACAGTTTTCAGTCTTCACTACGCGGATGACTGAAATAGTAAAACAGTGATACAAATAGTCTGATGATGCAGTCTTTCTCATGTTTCGTCATGAAAAGGGAAGGAATTCTTACATAACAGCGTAAAGTAATTTCTACCGTCTCTATATGTCCTTCTCATCGCTCGGCCCATTGCACTATTTTTCGAACGTTCCAAGTTATTTTAATGTGAATTTCTGAACATTTAGTCACCCCCCCCCCTGAAAATGGCCAACTCTCATCCCCCTCACCCTGAAAGGAATGATTTCAGGGGATTGTAAATCTTTCCGCCGCACTAAACAGATGATTTCCCGGGATGCAACAAAGAGTACCTACTCCGAACATTGTTTGACCGCAATTAAATGAAAATTTACCACGTTCCATCTACTGCTGTCCGGGTAAACATACAAGGAACGTGAACAGCAAATAGAAGACGCGCCACTCGTGGGAACTAGTGAAGTGACCGCTTCACACAATGCGCTTGCTACGGCTGTTCTGCTATCCAGCAATGTTGCGTTCTCACTTCGGCCAATAGAAACCATAGAAAGGCTTTTTTAACCTTCAGTGTATGTCCGGCTCCCAGGATATCACTTGATTGGCCATATGAGCTGCCTGTGACCTCCACTTTGTTTGTCATATCGTGCATTCCTCACCACGTGGGTGGGGTGCGCATGCTCAAAAATCGGGTAGTTAGCCCGCAGACTACCAATCGGCTGGGCATTTCAACTGAGTGTGACGTTGTGCTTTTGCCGTAACCAGGGGAAGATGCATTTCCACTCCGGATTCAGAATGCATTTAGCGGACCCCCAGCTGTCTTCATCTAATGGAAGTGCATTCATTATCCAACTCTCGCTCATGGTGTGGCTGGAGTATGTCACTGGTATTGTTCAGATTGCTCAGTCAATGCAATTTCTCGCCATAGACCCGCCCAGAGTAACTTGACAGAGTGAGGACAAAAGGTTGTTTAGCGGCAAAGCTATCGTGAATTGTTGAATACAATATTCGGACATATCATTTCGAAGAGTAAACCTGAGTAGGATATCTTCACACACAAAGAAAAACTAACAATGGCCCCATTCAATGTAACAAGCGGTCACAAAGTTCATCGCCTGTTTGGGGGAATAACATAACAATGTACAACAATGACACCTACTCACAATGCATACACCTATAACCGAAGTTGACCTCCACTTACATGTTTTTGCACTTGTCACCCAAGGTCTTGAAAGGCAGTCTGGCACTTTGTCCGCGTGCCTTTTTGACTTTTGTAGGCCATTGGAAAAATCGGTAGTCCTATAGCCCTCAGACACGTCTTTCCTCTGCATTTGGTATGGAAGCGAAAAAATCGATTCAGATGCTGTTCGGGTCTGATATCATTGTAATGGTATGGTTGGATGACGTTGCACCATATAATGGCTTCATTTATCGGCTTGAATCTTTTCCTTTGAACCTATATGCCCCAAAAATTTGGTCGGCATAAGTGAAATTTAGTATTGATTGCCATGTGACCGTACCTCCTGTCTATTCAGTTTACGTTCTAGGATTCGCGAAATGTCCCCGGGGCCAAATAATTCCACAGGCCCCGTTCACCGAATCCTTTAACTTATCTACCTACCCTACCTTTCTTCATCTAGCCATCCCTTCTTTTGATGGGTTGGCAACCCCACGCTTCCGGTTAATTCATCATCCCCGTTATTTCTGCCGCCCCCTAGGCCGTCGATTCTCCAGCCGACTGACCTTGTCATATTCTCAACGTGGGCGTGAGAATTTTTGTAGTTCTCATCCCGCATTTGTGTGCGCTTCACTCATCTATGGGATCTTGTTTAAATCTATTCATTTACCGCCGAAATTGTCTGGCGCCGTATTCAAGAATTCAGATATATACCCTGGTTAGCACTATCTTCTACGGTACTGCTGGACACTTGACTTGTTCTGTGACCTGACTAGATGAAGAGGTAATATACTCTGCACAATATTCTGATGACCATATCGCTTTTGCTGATTGAATACAATAGTGTGACTGCATGACCGTACCAAACCTACGGAATGCAGTCGCTGACATTTCATACTGTGCTGAGCCTGCAGGATCTGAACGATCAAGGTGCAGTTTATCGATCCTTGTCAAATATAACGTGTTGGTGCTTGCTAAGAGATGCAGAAGCACGACCGGGAGTTCCGTTGGGCGGAAACTGTTAGCACTAGCGGGGCTAGAAGCTGGTGGTCAGATGAGGCACGCGCTCCAAGAAAAACGAAATCGGTCTTGGGCTGTTGAGTAGTTTTCAACAAATTTATGAGTAGTATGTTCCATCAGCATTTCGAACCAATTTTTTGCTGTACCCCAGTCCTTGGGTTCCATGAAACTTTGTTCACCACGTGCACTGCGATACTAATACTTGCGGTTAAAACATTAGTTTTGTTATTCGTAGCAAGAGTATTGCCGATACCAATCTAATGTAATTGTTGGCGTGAAATTGGAAATCCAATCCTCAAAATGGGCTTAGATGCAACTTTGAGGAAAGTCGTCAAAGGCGGTGAGACTGTGTATAGCTGGACATCATGACTGAGGTGACGAATTTCCATAAACCAGGTCACACCGAAGAATCGTCTGTTGCAAACTTTGTTCAGCAGTTCAAGCTGCCGCCGTTTCATTCGCGGAGTATCTGTGACATAGGAGTGAATAGTTGTGTACTCTGAGCAGCAGCCGATTTGTTTGGCGTGTGAATCCAGGGAGTGCCGTGTACCTTTTTGCTTTCGGGGGGGGGGATTAGGAGGGGTAGCTGTGTGTTGCAGGCGACAGCTCAGATGCGTGCACGTCATTAAGCGCCTGACTGGACCCTATCTTCCAGTGTACCTTATCATTGGTGTGACCCATTCTGGGAGAGGACAATGTCCCGAGTGGCGGAGTTTGCTGGCATTAGTCACTATGCTTCGTTGCCTAGTCATTGGTTAACCTCTCCAGGGTCGATACCGTCCTCCACATTGTTGCCCGAAAAGGGCTGATCTGAAGAGTCGATCTATTAGCACACGGAGCACCTAATCAAGCCAGCGCAACCTATATTATGTCATCTGCTCGTCTCTCGTGTGAGAGTTACCTCAGAAATCATCATCCCACCAGACTCCAGCGGTTCCTCAAAGATGCCAATGGCCGAAAATCAACAGTTTTTGCAAGTTCTCAGCCCGCAGTGACGAACACCATAGAGCTGACTGCCACATCTTATGCTCGGCCTTTGACAAACACGTTGGTGCCATGTATACACCACTGCTGTGGTCGTTTGGCAAAGCCACTTTGACCTTCTGTGCTAGGATGGTTATACTGTCTGGAGAGTGCAATGGGAGCAACGTAGTTGCGGGATGACTGACATTATTCCGCTCACTACAACGGCAAACATGAATAAAGGGCGAGACTGATCGTGGACCGTCGAAGGGTTTTCTGCAGCGTTTCTTCCAGAAATTTGGTCGGTAAAACCAGGGCAGCCTCGACCCTGAGATATTTTGTGCCCCGATCGGTCATTAGTGCTTCAAGGATCTTGAACCGCTTTGGTTGTCTACTTCCAGCGAGAGCCTCGTGTAGCCCCGTGATGATCAGTCGGCGCCAGCCACAAAAAGACCTCAGAATTACCTTGAGATTGCCCTGATTTTATTGACCGAATTACTGGGGAAAATATTTTGATGCGGCCTACTCTGTACATGCTGCAACTACTTTAGCAATACTGTGTTTGGCTATAACACCGAGACTGATGCGGCTACTTGCAAGTATGAGTTTCGGGTTCGACCTCGCTCATTTTTAGAAGTACTTTGCACATCGCAGGTGTGAAGCGAATAACAAATTACCAGGAAGAATCACGTGGGTTATGTAGTAACGCTTTTTTGACATGGTCAGGCCAGAGAAGAGCTGTGTGGTCGAAGTGCACTCTGAGTCTTTGTGCGAGCTCTCCTAAAGCGCTTTGACTATTTAGGCGCTGGAAACTTGGAACGCGTCTTCCATGAACATACCGGTGACAGGATTGAGAGCTTTTTCGGACATCACTGGATGAGCTTGCCGTCGACTTTCATGTGTCTACCAGAACCTTCTATTCAGGGTCAAAATATGTGGGGACATCATAGCTCTATGGACACTGCCACAGTGTCCAACGACCAACACACTCAAAAGAAGCTTCTGGGTTTCTAGAATTAGTATGATAGTGCCTGGATCTGTCGCAGAATAAATGTGTTACCTATGAAGCCTCCTGAAGGACTGAGCCCATCTTCGTTTTCGCGGATCAACCGGTGGAGGATGAGGCCAGGCCGCACCTTGGATGCCACTTCATCCAGGTTAATCCCATGGTTGTTTACGCACAGGCTTCGGTTTGTTAATGAAGTGCCCTATTCTGCAAGCAACTTTTCTTCATCCATATGGATATAACTTTTTCATGTGGTTTACCACAGTTCTCCGCCTTTAAAGTGACGTTTTTATCACTTCAGTTCGTCTTTTGAGGAGCAACTAAGGCTTACACTTCATTCGGCTGCATGCATTGTCTCCGGGGCCCGTGTTGCGGGAAGCCAGCTAAGCTACTATCTATGTCGCCTTGCACACCTTTCCAATCGGCGTGTTTTGCGTTGACCGTCTTTTACACTAATCTGTTCACGGCAGTCATCTTCCTTTCACCGGTCAGTCGGTGACCAAAACCTTCGTTTTCCTATCCTTCATTGTCCCACAAAATCCTCGATCTTTATTTCAAAAAATAACTCCACTGACTCGAGAATCAATCATGTTTAGTTTAGGAATTAGTGTCCCCAAATGGGGTCGTGACTTTAACTTGGGAACCACATCTTTACTTTGTCCCAGTCTTCCTATCCTTGGAGTTATCGATGGGGCACGTTTGGAAATTTTCCCCATAAACTTCATACAGCCCTGGTTGCCTGAGGCCAACCGCGGCTGCCGGACACTTTGATCGAGGATCCTGATCCACATCATCTTGCCGGTTCCCGGCACGCTGCTTTTGTCCCAACTGTCACGCAAGCATGCGTCAGACCAGTAGAGGTAATGTCATCACGCCCCAGGGACCTATTCGCTGCAAAAACATGGCGGACGAATGGGGTGCCGACGCCTGCAACCTTATCAGTGCCTCTCGGCTTGGTGATTAGTGTTTTGTACGACGGTGTAAGGCACTGATGTTGGTGAGGATGCGACTGATGACCAACATACTTCGTGTCTTGATAAGATCAGATGAGCCTCGTCTTTTTCTGGTCATTCAATTCAAGTCACGAGACGGTGTATGCCGGAAACTTCCGCCGGCTGAGTTGATTTTCTTCACAGACTGCATCTTTCACTTTCACACAATACCGTTGAAGCACGTCAGGAGCACGTGTTTATAGCATTCCATAGTACAAATTGACGTAACACAGTACCTCATAAATGCGTCATATCGCTTCTTCTTGGCATTCAAGTCGTACGCCAGGTAGAAATAAACGATCGATAGCCCCGCATTTACGAATTAAACAGTTATTGATTTGCTTCAGAGCTTTGATGTGTAATAACGGTATTTTCTCAGCTTTGTTCTCGGTCTGAACCTTCCAAACTAGCGTTCCCGTCAAAACAACCACCAAAGGTGCACAGCATGTATGGACGCCCAAAATAGTAACAACACATCGTATATAAAGCGTATCCGACGCCTTCCTTATGCGCCATTGGCGAACAGCATTCGTCGGGTACTGGAACTTAATTGGCTGTTGGATCTAGATTTTCGGCCAGTCAGAGTTCTTCTTGATGCTAGACCGGCAAGCGGCCCGATCTTCTGGCCAATCGCGCGTGGGATAGGTTTCTTGGCAGTGGCAGCATCTAACTGCGATCGATATCAGTGTGGAATTCCGCATAAAGTGGTAATAGACTCCAAAGGGAATATTCTGACTCATCCGAGATACAGATTGTTCGTTTATCAGGTACCTTAGCTTTACGAACAGTTTTTGTTCTGTCGATAGTGTGAGGAGATTTGCACTTTCCAACGGAGATTTCGTCCTGTACCAGTCTGTGTTGAAAAGCCAAGAAGTACTGTATAATTGTTTTATCCTTATTGGGAATCATCGGCATCGTGCATCTCACGAAACTCAAGAGGGTTTCGAGCCCGCAACCTCCCGGCTAATAGTTTAGACACTTTGCCGTTCGGTGACGCGCGGATGATCAGCAGTGTAGTTAACTTGCAATTCGACAGTATTCGGCACTACTCATCCTTCAATCACGTAATTCGCATCACCTGGTCACGTGTTGACTGCCTCCTCCAATGGTGACTTCTGTCGTTGGTTGTTTTCCTTTTGAAAAAAAGTAGGCCCAGATGTAAGGAACCACAACAACCCTGAAGAGCGGCTCCACAGCCCCGAGTAGGACTGCTTCGACTACATTATGGTGTTCATTTTTTGCTTCAGACGTTTTTTTGGAATGCCATTGGCCTTGGTATTTGTTCTAATAGCTCTACTTTACGGCTAATAAACTAATAAAAAACCGTCCCCAGTCTTCCTTAGGATGATGAAAGATGGAAGTCGAAAAATGAATTCAAACTTAACTGGCAAACGGGAGGAAGTGAGATGCGCCTGAAACAGAAGAGCCTATTGTTTAGTGAGTATTGGCAACAACGTTAGGCCCAACGAAATCGGATGCGCAGTTCGGCACAGGAGTTATTCCGGTTCCTCTGCGGTCTCTTCCTTCCTCTGTTTCGGCCATCCTTCTGAAATTTGCTGATTCAGGTACTTGAGGTGTTCACAGTGTTTTTAGGACTTCCGCAATGCACTTCTCTTATTTGACTTTGATACGACATGAGCCAGCAATAAAATCGACCAGATACTCATCTGGCGGCCAGACCATAGCTTGTCCAGTCCGTTTTTGTCTTGCTTCTATAGGTCATTCCACTGGCTAGGATACCGGGAAGCTTACATATTTCCCGCTGACTTAAAATGTTCGTTAATTTCCCTGTGTGGGCGCCTACTTTTGCAAACAGTTTCGTTGCTTTTTGTAGCTTGTATCCAAGCTGCATCACAGGGAAGTTCATACACGGTGTCGGTGTCAGAAATGACATTTCATGTAAATCCTGAGATTGCATGTATGCTACTGCGCCTTTCTGACCGAACCTCTGCATCACAGTTGTTGCCCTCAACGCGTATCCATTCGCATCTTCTAAGAAAAACGCGGGGCGTTTGCATCACGAAACGATCAATATCACCGGTAATATTTGCAATTACCCGGTTCGATCCATCGTCCTCAGTGTGATGGTTCACTCCATACTAACTACCGCTGGTAAATAGAGTACCGAGGCAGCTGAACCCTCTGTATACGTTTTATAGCTGATCAATTTAGATTTATTAGGTTTACTGTCATGTTTGAAGCTGTGCGCACCAGCCTCACTTAGATCGTATGCGACTGATGAATTCATGCATACTTCGAAAAATAACGAGTGAAGCTTTGACCACTCGAAACGTCACTGGTCAATTAGTTACCGCATCATGTGCGTTGGAGCCAACATCTCAGTTAATTTACGTGACTGTTCACCTGTGACAGCAACTGTCCCCACGCTCCTGCATAAAAGGCAAAGGTCAAATGATTGTCCGCATTGCTTCTTACGTTTGTCTTCTGCACAAGACCAGACGAGCATGAGCGTCCTCGGACCGGTGCCGAATTTCCAGCCCCACTGTTTTCGGGAGCGCACTAAAATTCGAACATCAGAAAATATCATTTGGGCAGACACTTTTATCCGAATCCGTTAGACTCCGCTTTCTTAGGATATTTTAGAACAGTATTAGTCAATTTATGTTTGACTACAAACGAAATTTTCACACTGTTTTTTCTTTTCCCGGAGGGTCTTTTAACCAACACCTGTTTTTCATCTGTTAAATTGGTGCTTTTTCCTTGGCATATATAGATACAACAAGTATGAATTCCAAATTGGATATCATGCGGTACCATCCATGCTGTGAGTTTCCTTGATTTACTCAATTTTTTGCAAATTCTTGTGGTTGTTGATCAGATAGTTTTTCCTTACTTCCCCATACAGTGCGGTGAGAATCGTTTATTCGTGGTACCCTTAGGGTACACGCTGACCGTAGGACGGCCGAGCTGCACCACCATCTGAATCGAGTCATCTCTGTGGACATTTTTTTCGAAAAGCGCTCAAATTTATCGATCTATTGGAAACTAATTAGCAGAGTGGACCGACTAATGAGGTCGATTTCTTGTGTGTTGTCAACTTATCCACGCTTACTGTGCCAGTGACAACATTTCCAGGCACCGATCAATGATGTAATCACTGAAACGACCTCATGCTGAGAAGGTGAAGTAGAGATTATCCGTTCTCATCTTTCAGAATAACGCAGATATTTAACCACGCCTAACTGATCGACTCACGCTAACCCAGTTACCATCTATTTTACATCAGCCCATATCCTTTTGTGACGTCAGCGTCTGGCTGTCGTGACCCCGGAAATCAATCAGGAAAGCTTCGCTCCTGGAAACCCTCATTGTATTAGGTAAATTCACTACGTTTTTATTAGAGTACAAAGAATCGTCCTGGCCACCATTCCGAATCATGCACTGAGTGTTCGAATTCGCCCGACTGTGATTGGTTTGCCTCCTAATTAGTACGTTTGTAACTTGTGTCAGGCGGTCGCTTTTTTGCGCTGACCTGTCCGCAGTGGTGACTCAGACAAATGAAGCTGACTGAGTCATGCTGACTGCATGACTCTGGCTTACGTTGACCTTCAATTGTACACTGTGATTGGTCGACAAGCTTTGAACCGGATTCTGAGAGTTCTTTGCTGATCGTGGTGCCCCATAGCTTATTTCAGAATCTGCATTGTCCCGTACTCTGCAAAAAGCTTGGTAATGAGACTGAAAGGCACCAGATAGTGATCCACTGAGAGGAAATTCGGTGAACCGCTGTGGCTTCCAAGCAAGTATGTGCGATAGGACCTAGTGTTCCAATCAGCGAAAGGTCGTGAATTCGCGTCATGCCCCATGAAACGTTTCTATCGTCCACTACGTTGCGTTTATCGGCTTCTTATTCAAGGTTATCCTGATTTCTTATAAACGTCCACACAGATGAGTTGACCCAACTTATAAATGACCTACTCCAAGACAAATTTCAAGCTTATAGTCATCTATCCTATCCGGATTGTGTTAATTTTTGTTCTCGCGTGAATTTTCGAGCCCACCATACAGTGCCGCGGTTGAATGGATACAGTACGCATCGAGTTCATTCGCGGTTATGGAGTTTCGGTTCTGCCGCATTCATTCTACAGTGAACCGCAAACAGGAGCGTCGTTTGCGTGATTAGAGAATAAAGTTTTATCAAATGCTTGCACCGGCTGCACAAAAGACTCAGCGCTCATTTGGCTCGAGGGGCAGAGTAACCGACCTGGTTTTGCGGCACAGTTTTATTGCATATGTGGGACTGACTGACTGAATTGATAATCGGATAAAAACGTATCGACGTACGGAAGAGTTAGGTGGGTTGCCTAATGAGCTTGATGACAACAAATAGCACATCAATTCTGGAAGGCTACATAACACGTGACAGTTAGTTTTTCCGTTTACACCGACCATAAGCAAACATGGTCGTTTGTCCAATGTCCCCGAGTGGAATAAATTGCATTAGGCTTCTAACACTTTTGCGCAAATTCACGTTTTTAGCGGTGTACAATAAATCAGCTCAGGTGAAAATAGGTCTTCTGGGTGCAGAAGCCCTCGATGTAGAGTTTAGTGAAACAAACTGATCAAATGACCTTCATTCTAGCATGGTGATGCATGCCCCTACGCCCACAGCACTCAGTGGTTAAAGCGCGAAACTACTGACCGGAAGGTCCGTGGTTCGAATCCCTGCTGTCTAGGTTTGGGCAACCGGGCAGTATCTCAGCCCCCTGCTTTCTTCGGGTGGCATGGCAGCTAGGCACCACAAGGTTGTTACAGCTGAACAATTATTACCATTGTTTTTATTTACGAAGTTCTCGACATGACGCACTCATTTAGAATGTGTTGTCTATCGATCACAAACTCCCGCAGTGTCGTGGGCTGACCTGATACAGGCCTATTGTTTAATTTGTTTTGTGGTTTGGCGATTCACCTGCAGAGGCTTTCGATAGTGAGCCTAGAAGAATCTCGAGCACCTATTGGTCAACTGCTAGCCACCTGACACCTTGGACCCAGGTGCGAAGTCGGCTGTGCCAAGGTCAGACAATGAGCGCCAAAGTAAAGTGATTTCCAGTTAAATTCTGGTTTAACCGGTGTTAACTTACTTTACAATACAGAAAACAAGTTGTTTGGATGAATTTAAAATAATGTCAACAAAGCTTCATAACTGAGAATAACATAAACTATGTATTGTACCGGCCATTGCTTCAGAGTAAAGGAACAATCAGTTGGATTCGCTATGACGACAAACTTTTCCATTGTGTTAAATTTATACACCATGTGGCAGTCAGTGGCTTGCTTTTTTCCAGCTTTTTCCCAGCCGACTGGTTCACAGCCTAATTCTGTATTTTCTAACAAGTTTTTTTTGAGAAATAACCGTTCATACTATATTTCGCCTCCAAAAAATTAAATCTTTCATCGATCGCTTACAAACCACAGTACGCCTAACATTTAGCCCTCCGGGTTCTGTTGGGGTTTTTGAACGCGCGCCACGTCAGCTGGGTCGAACGCCGGCCACTCCCGTTGCTTGCATGGTCTGTCGCCTCATGCCATCTGCAGATGGAGTTTGTTTATTGGCGCCTGCTTGAACAGGCAGTCGTTCCGCTGTGGATGGCACTCTCGTTTGCGCTTTCTGTCGGCCAAACTAAACTTTGGTTTCAAGTGGCTGTTTAGGTTGCTGTCCGTCGACCTATGCGAGCTCTGATTAGTCCTGTGTTCCACCCTCCGCTGAACGTGGTCTGTTCGGCAACCATCTCACGATTTCACCCTTTCGATGCTTGTATTTCATTGAAACTATGGTTCTTCATTCCTCTGTACTGCTGAATAGAAACTGGACACTCCACAGTTCTGCACTCTGGCAGGCCTCGAAAGCACCCGACTCCGAGTTTATTCACTCTATGCTCCAGGCGGTTGAGATACGCACTACGCAGAAAATCAAGGAAGCATATTACTGTTTCCAGGTTGTGTATTTGTGCACTGTTCGTCCTGATGAGATGTCCCGTCGTCTCGATGATGCGTTCTCGAAATCATACCTAGGGCTGCTCATTCTTTATCATTACGTGTTCTCCCCATATTTCTGTTGTTCCAAGACAGGCCCAGCATAAGTGGATAAGTCGCAATTACGACAGAACACGTCGTGGATTGTTTTTCAGGACCAGACCGATTGATTGGTCTTCGTCTGTTCCAATTAACATTCATTCTGAAAGTTGAGTTCAATCAATTATACTATGCTCCTGATCGATCTACGACAGGCATGTCATCGCTTTCTCACTGATTGTAAACGCTGTTGGTTACACTAAATATCAATCAGAAAATGTGCTGTTCAGAGGAGTTTTATCAACACATTTTCGCCGACCCGTCATAAAATATCAGATAAGCGAAGAAAATGGACAGGAAAGTTCATGTAAATAGACAGCCGCAAGCGGACGGTGCTGGACCAACCTGTAGGCGTCAAGTGACACCTATGGATTTTTTATCTAGACGATCGATCGATGAATAAGGGACGATGACTGGTTCAGTTGATCATCCTTGTGCTAAGACAGTTTTTGACTGACTGGCTGAATTGTGATCACCTTTTTCGAATTGACTAGAATCGCCTTAATAGAATGTGGAGCAAACTTTTCAAGTCGACAACTTCCTGTTACCCACCTATGCTAAATACAAATTTGGAAGAATGTTGCCTGTTTGACTGTTATTCATGGTGGTCTTTTGAGTGTACACATACAGACTAAATACTGAACCATTACAACAACTGTCCAATACGAAACAACAAAGCCCACGTCCAAAATCCACACAACAGAGTGTATTAGTCGGCTAAGTGCACTCGTCGTGCGAGTAGTTTGTGTGTCTGCGTGTGTACTGATTCCCCTCTGTTTACGTCTACCGGCCGTCCCACACCGGACCTCCTCAGATGACCTCGTCTGACATGCGCCATTGGTCGTGGTGTTGTTTTGCTCACACAACGCACACCGTGCCAACCTTTGTCACTTGCCCCTTCATGCGGCTCCCGTCCGAGTCGGTTTTGGGTTTCTTTCTCTCTCTGTGATGGCTGGTAGGTTGGGAATTCAGCAGTATCCCAGTCAGCCAAGCAGTTCAGCAATCTTGCAACATATCCAATAAGGGACGCAAACTTAATATGGAAATCGAATATGATGTTGGCACATGGAACTACCGAACAGGCGTCAGAGGTACTAGGGACATGGCAGTTTGCAACAAGTGTAATCAATCAACACAAAAATTGGTCCAATCTGCCCACCACTGCAAGTGCAGGACCCCTAATTCATTCCGGCTTTCAGACAGCTGGCTATTAGATTAACGGACAAGGAAACAGGTCTCATCGTGGGACTAAGCTAACAAAGGTTACCAGAACGGGTCGATGGGGTGGAGTCTCAAGGTTCACTAAGTACCGGGGCATCCGGAGACGAGGCGATCCATAAGCTGACCGAAACTGCCAATGATATACCAACGCCAATCTGGGGGACTAGACCGTAGTTCAACACATTCACCCTCAACGTGTTGATGAGGTCACCTCGAAATGCTTTTCTTGCCACCTCCTACCTCTCTGTCCATCTGAGATGACATATTGAAGCTGTCCTCGAATCTGGTAGACGCAAGTGGAGTAAGGGTCAAAGGCACCGAAACAAAGTCACCGATGAGTGTTTACTTGTACATACGTCGAAACAGACTTTCAAGTGGGAGAGAGGGTTGATGAAATTAGTGAAATACAATCATTTGCAAATAACTTTAGTGTTAACAGAGACTCCAGTGAATGCCAGCCGAATCCCTGGTTTGTGTTATGCGCCGGGGGTGGGGTGGGGAGGAACAAGAGATGCAGCTGGGATTTAGTTAAGCCAGTCGTGAAAACCATCCTGGTCCGTATCCTGAAGAGAGACATCCACTTGTTGGTTCGCATCCAAAAACGCCTCACTAAATGGTCCTCCGGCTCCGAAGTCTTGCCCACGAAGAAAAGCTTGAAGAGGTTTACCTATTTTCTCATGGGGGATCCCATTGAAGCTTACAGGATACCGATACGGGCAGCACGGGCATCCTTAAACTTGAGGACTTTTCTGTGAGGAGAGGTTAGGACTAAAAAAAAACTGCACTAGCCGTACTCAACATGTAAGTTTTTCTGCGTCTAAAGTAAACGATTACTGGGACAGATTATCAAACAATCTAATCGCAGTCTCCACCGGCAAAAAAAATTTGAACATCACCTGGACTCCTGTCGGGATACTGTTATCTCTGATTGATCCTGAGTGCCTGTCTTGTTTCTACCCTACATTCTTGTCTTGACATTAGTCTGAGTCCTGATTTCTTTTCCGCAATTGTTTTTCTTACGTTTACACGTTTTTTCACGATTTTTTCTGTCCTCTGAAGTCGTGAGGAGTTCAGCAGTTATTGACTTTTTTTTGAAAATACCGGAGTTGTTCACTGGCGGAAGAATTTTTTGGAATATTAATGAAAGCATGTGGTTCTGTTGTCGCCACACCGCGAGATCACTTCATTATCTTTTGTACAGAACTATTTCATTGTGAACTCGATGTATGCAATTCTTGTCAATGACCTTCATTCAACCCAGGGAAGCATATATCCAATCCAACGGTTAAGTTATTCAAGGCACTGTTCTGCTTAGCTCGAAAATCAGTTTTTCGGGAATGACTAGTCGTTACCGCGTTGCACTATGATCTCTGTTTGTTTCGTTTGACTACGGTCAGTTTGTGATGCGTACAAGCACGCGCGCACGCGCGCACGCGCACGTACACTCACACACGCAAACGTGTGCATTTGCAATTCTGAATTCTTCCTTTATTACCTTTTCTCCCCACAGTCAACTTCATTTGCATGTGATCAGCACGGATTTTCGCTCCCCATGCTTGAAAACGAAAAAACATTGGAACTCATTTACTACAAACTTCTTCATTCCATCTCAAGGTCAGTGGTAATCCAATCGTATCAATCTGCGGTCGTGGTGGTTTTTTATTGGTGGAGCTCCAGATTTCCACACTGGCCTTAAGTTTACCGGACTTATCGACCAGATCCTTGTGTTCGAATCCACAGCACATTTATATACCAACGCAGTCTCCTACTGGAATGCCAGATCCCGACCACGCATCGTGAACACAATGCAGAAAATGGGTTTTCATCAAAATATCGTCAATTCTATTTTAGAATTTAATCAACACCGACGTCTCGGCTGAATCTCACTGCTCAGGCAATGACCATCATTGTCTGAACTCAGTGAACAAGAACCAAAAAGTTTGACTGCCAGGAGTCGTTGGTTCTCAGTGAGGAAACGCTGCAGATTGCAAAACGGCCTTACCAAATGAGCGGCTTCAAGCCAGAATTCTTAACAGTTTTGGAAGGACGCTTCACTGAGCAATAGGAATCGCGTTTTTGTACTGTAGTATTTCCTGCTTTCAGCTACAAACTAACTATCGCCCTCCATGTCTGGGCTTGTTTTGGATTAGCGAAACTCAGTCCAGTTTGCCTTTTCCAGCAAGGTCACAGATGTCGTTCATAGGCACTCGTGAGTTGCTATTGAGGAGAATGTCGGTAGCTCAGGTAGCGTAGATGCTGGTTGGTTTTCGATGAAGTAGCAACGCAAACCTCAGGGCTAGGGGCATCAAGAATTGCGGTATTGAACAACAAAATACTGGCAGTCTACCGGTTGGTGGAAAGCAAATCACTAATAGTTTCGGTGCCTAGCTGCCTCGACACCCGAAGGAAGCACGACATCTGACAGGATGCCTAAGCCTAGACAGAATAAGTCGATATGCCGGGGTTGGACTCAAACCACAAACCAGCTGGTCAGTCAGTTCGCGCTTTAACCGCTGGGTCATCCCTATTTGAATAGCTCGGAATTGATGTCGCAAAGAAGCCTGAAGAAAAGCCTTTTCTAGGCGGTACCGCACGCAGACCGCTAGGGTCCTGGGGAGATATAGGAACATGCCTTGGATAGGTCAGTAACGTAGTGAACTGTGAACATACCGACACTGACCAAATATGGAGTTCAGCAATTATGGACAATGGGGATAACATTATATGGAGCAGATGCGAGTAGCCAGGATTCACAAAATATGTGCAAGATACATTGGTCAAGGGTTAAATGGTCTGATCGGAGTGCACGGGAACTGACTTGAAGTTGCACGAGTGGAACAATGTTTGTCGATTTTGTCCTTGCGCTGCCAAGTTTACTCTTTTGTTGGCGGCTGGTCTCTTTCGGTGCCCACAACAAACAATGTTCAGACTCCATTCGTCAATTAAGATGGACAACAGTCGCTCAAGTCTCTTGGTGATCATTAGATCACTAGAATTCGGAATTTAAAAGGGTTTTTCAGGACATGACTTGAAGTATTTCTCTATATCGGTCACACTGTAAGAACCCCCAGGAGCTCTCCTGTCCTGAGTCTTTCTCAGTTTTTCATGATTCCGTTTTCTGTTTTCATAGTGCGGCTATGCAAAGACTAACTGTCATGTCAGACTCCCACGGAGCGCGCCAGAGGTGAGCCGGATAAGTACGACCGGCGTCTGAGAACTGGTGAAGTAAAGGTGGCGAAAGAGCCAATGACGCTATTTGGGGTTGTTTTTTGCTTAACACTAGCACGATGGAACCATAAGCGTCTATTTGCCTCATTTTTTATGTCTCATTGTTTACCACATTCACGCTATTAAACTTTTTCGTAGATTTCATGAAGATGGTTGAAGATAATCGGCTGCACGAACTGCTTGACACAGCCAAATACGAACAGCTGCTGAAACAAGACCTCAAGTTTGTGCTTATTCTGTCATTCTGATTTAGCCACTTTTTCTTGTTCAGGTGTCACAAATGCCCTGTCGGATTCAAGACTATTCCTGCCTTGAAAGCGCACTTAGAGCAGCACAATTCTGAGCGACAATTTAATGGTATTGGCTGTGGCTCTCCGCATTAGCGCGAGGCACAATCATGAAAATACATGTCTTGTGCGGTTCGTTTGCTCTTGTTCTCTTTGTTGTCTGGACCCGATTGGACAGAATCGATTCACCGGCTGAAAACTGATTGGCTGAATCCAGAGCGGAAGGCTTAACTGCTATTGGTTCGCAAAGCAGCAGGTATCGCCGCCTTCAGGCGATTGCACTGTAGGTGTTTCTCTTACGAGTGGTTTGTCTATTCTATAAGCCATGTTATTGTTTCTTCAGAAGGGTCGGAGAGATCACATTCAGGCACCTTTTGAAGTGCCTTTCCCGAGGTGTCCTTTTTCTCAAAAACTACAGGATATTTGTCTGCGATACTCTTTCAAATCCTGCTGCAGGACAACCTTCCAGTGCCTCCACTTGTTCCAACCTTCTCCACAACAGGCCTAAAGTGTACTGATAGATCTAAGCGAATAGCCTAAGTGAGACTGGGAAAAACCCGCAAGCACATTACAGAGGTTGTATAAGGAAGTACCCTCCACCAATTAGAGCAAAGTGTTGGGACTAAATAGGTGCGTTCTGTCAGTAGAACATTCCCCTTGCAGTGCTTGCCAGACAGTCGTTGAGTGGAGAATGCAGTTTCCTTGACAAACCAAGTTTCATGGTTCACAGTTTTGTGACCAACCCGTGGTTTGAGAGATAAGTATCTTCTTTTTATAAACGCGAGCACAACGGACACATTTTGTCAACTGAATAGAACGTTACGCTCAGCTTTTAAAGTCTGCCAAGCGATATATTGGAAGGCAACTACAAACCCCCTCTTCCGATTATAAACAGAAGTCAACCTAAGTAGGAGGCGAGATGGCTCAGTGGTTAGAGCGCGAATTTACTGACCGGAAGGTCCGTGGTTCCAACCCGACCTCGGCATCTCGACTTCTCCTGTCTAGGCTTGGGCAACCTGACAGTATCCCATCCCTCGTGCTTCCTTCGGGTGGCATGGCAGCTAGGCACCGAAAGGGTGTTACAGCTGAGCGATTATATTTATTTATCAACCCAAGTGAAAATATAATGTGACACTTGACCCAACCACCGAAAGCTGGACGACTCTGTGGCGGGTGGTTGCTGTCCACGTAATATTGTGCGTAGCAAAATAACCATAGTGGTTCTGCCAAAATGACTCCTTTTCTCAGGTCGGTACGCTCCGATAAGTTGAATGAACCCGCTTCGTTGTTCTCTATAGTTTTTCTCGGACTGTTGTAAATGACCTTCATGAGATCAAACCGTGTAGCCACCTTGGGAAAGAGTATAAAAACTTTTATATTCGGGGCTGAGACGTTTCTTTTTTGTTCCGAGAGTCTCTGTGCTTGTTGCAGGAATTTTTAGATTCCCTAAAATAGTTAACGTTATTGATTTGGTCACTTGTTCTGAAGTCCACAACAAAGAGTAATGCATTTCCAGATAAAGTGATCGCCGTTATAGATGGACTCGGTTTTGGACCACATTTGATAGATGGGATAGTGGTGTATGTCGCCAAGAAGTCAGTGTTCCTTCGGTTAACTTCGACGAGAACAAAGCTCTTCATTTTTGTGATGGATAAACTTGAACAAGCGGGGCAGAACATGAGGAGAGCTCACACATATCGTCCTACACTGTTTATCACTGTCAGGACGCGTCCAGACACGAAAAGTAAGTACATGAACAAAGAATGACGCGCCCTAAGGTGGCCATCGGTCACCGTACGTTCTGTTTTGCACATGCGTGGGCGGAGCTTACCAAACATGGCTTAGCAGCATGCGACCGGCGGGTATGAAAATGGTCAAGGCAGGAAAGTCGCCGTTGGCTGGACAAGAACGCACAAGACGGGTGACCAAGACGAGCAGCCATTCAGCCATCCTGTATATTCACGCACTAGCTCTGCATGTTCGACAGGCAGTACAGCCGTGCTCCTGGTCTTCTGTCTTCTCCTTATCGCGTAGTTTGGCAGGCCCAATTCAGGCGTAACCAACAGGCGGACCCACGATACAACAATCAAGAAGATGTTGTTGCAAGCCCAAATTCTGACTCGAAGCAAGCAGCTGAGAGAATCTAGTCCCGGATTTGACCACTCCGACTGATCACTGATCACCCGACTGAGGCTTCATGAGCAGTACAGGGTCAATATTTTTCCGCTCGATCTTCTACTTTAAAAAACCACTTATTTCCTACCCCAATAACCTGGAACTCTGAATCGGCCTGCCACCAAAAAATACTGAAAAATATGGACAAATTTTTCACAGCCACTTTCAAATAATGAAATCTGTAAACCCAAAGACTGCCTGGCACCCTGATTGATTTCTGTTTAGTTATCGTGGACCAGAACACTAATTTTAGCTCTATATGTCACCGTCGGAGGCCTTCCGAGAGAGTTATAACACAACTGGAGATGGCTCAGTGGTTAAGGTGCGAATCTACTGACAGGAAGGTCCGTGGTTCAAACCTAACCTGTGATTCTCGACTGCTCCTGTCTAGGCTTGGACAACCTGGCAATATCTCGGCCCTCGTGCTTCTCTCGAGTGGCACGGCACCGAAAGAACCAGCTGAACCATTAGTATTAAAGTATAAGAAAGTCAGTAACGGCCTGTCAACCCTAAAACTGCATGCTAAACTGCCTTTTGTAATAGTACATGAACAAAAAACTCCTATCGTTGTGGTCCCTCCTGAGGAGCAGTAGCTGCGATGAAATCAGAGCTAATTTAGCGGAAATGATCATACAGATGGTGTGGACATTTTCGGATGGCAAAGATCTTTTTTCCTCGAAATTAGCGAAATACACTCATTTGCAAACAAATTTGGTTTTGCGGAAGACTCACCTGGAACCCAGCTGAATCTCTCGCTTGTGATATTTCCAGGCAACTGAATGTGCTGCACCAGGCCGCCTCATGTTTCAGTTGGTACGATATTCGAGATATCGCGATACATGTATATACGTAATGCACTACTCATAAGGGCTAAGAATTTTCAGCAACCTTATGGGTAGTGCATTACGTATATATCTTTTTTCCTCATTGTGATGAATGCTTGCTTTTGGGAGAGTCGGCATCCGTCCAGCACCTTTTGTGGGACACCTGGATCACTGAAGGGATTTTCAGGCGACGGTTTCAATGGCGAAATAAGTGCTGCCTTGATATAAGAAGATGGAAACGGCTGTTGGCACGTGTTTCTCGCGAACTTACCTATCGGGGGGCCCGTGGTTCGGACCCAGCCTCAGCATGTCGACTGTTTCTGGCAGCATCTCAGCTCTCGTGCTTCCTTTAGATGGCAACTTGGCACCTGAAGGGTGTTACAGCTGAGCGATTATTGCACTTGAATGAGAAGAAGACAACTCAATATTGTTCGCTTCCAGTGAGGCCATACTGGTCAATCAATACCGACCCAACTTGTGAGCACGAAAGAACATGAAACAAGCTCTCAGCTTGCCTTGAACCTAAGAACCGGACCTGATTGGCCTACCATATGATTTGCTCCGTCCCATCATTTTATTGCTATTTATTCCTTATTTCGATAAGAAACTGATGGTTTATAGTATCAAGGCTGGAGAGATCCCAGTGAAATGTCAACATCCCGCAGTCTCTGTCTCCTTGCTATACAAGGGGCCAATATAATTACACTGATAAAAATAGAATAGAGTATTTTGCTTCGAATTCTACCCATGGATGCATGGTGATAAACAATCCGTTTTACACAAGTTTACTTCACTTTGGTTGGGCGTTAGGGAGCGTGAACTGATGGCCTCATTTTCCAACTGTTATTCAACTGGAATGTTAGCCCTGCATGGAGAAATACCAAGATGTGTGTACATCAGGCTGGTTTTACACGGTTTGGACTCCGAGCAATGCGGTCAGGAGGTGAAAACCAATCCCCCGATGCGGTATTACCAAGTGGGTATGACAGAAAACAAATGTGCTGAATACTGTAGGGCTTAATGAACTTCATGCACTTATGTATGGTCTCCCGTGAGCGCTAATCATCCCGGCTGACTGTGATGTTATCGATTCATGCCTCGTTTAGCTTAATTCATCTCATCGTGGGTGACTGATATTTATTTACCGTACTAAGTTAACTTTAGTCACATTTTCATTTTGATTTCGTAGGAAGTGCGTTGCGAAGAATCGATTACAAGCCCGGAGGAAACACCTAATTTGAAAAATCGATGAATTCAATCCTAATATGGAACCCTTGACGAGATAGATAGTGAAAAATCTATGAACGACCAAATAAATAGCCCGAAGGAGCGGGATAGTGCGGGGATTTGTACGGAAGGTTGAGTTGACCCCACAACCACGGAAAAGACCACACATTAGCTGATTCAATTACTGAACTTCCACAAAAATGGACACTTAATAAAAAATTGATTATTTACTCAAGGGTCGTCTGACACTGACAGAAAATCAGAAACTTTGTCTGGTTGAAATAAAATTGGGACCGCTTCTCAGAAGGTTTGCTTTGACTGGGTCTCTTGAACAGTACCATCACAGTTCATTTCAGTTTTTCAGCTCACAAACCGTGCACCAAGAGGCAGTGGTTCCAACTGCTACAGCTTCGTTCACCGAAAATAAGGAAAATAAGGGAACGAGAGCCACGCGTCGGAGGCGATGGCCCAATCAGTTCATTGGCGTCTTAAGTTTCTGTTTGTCCGGTGTGGGAGGGATTGAGATCTAAGGGGTGACGGCGATAGGTTCGATGCAAAACCGCCATCGGCTAGTTGACACAACCATATCTGTTTAGGTTACTAACGATTAGCTTGTCTCATCTCGCAGTCCCCACCCTGGGAAAGGGCAGTTGCCAAAGCGACTCATCTGACTGGTAAGGACATTCATGCTTCTTTGCCAAACCATGGACTGAGCGTCTCTGAGTTTTCTCCACCCGACGGAAGGCTTAGCGAAGAGGGTTCACTGACCCAAATGGTCTAAACAACGTAACCTGCGGAGTGTGACCAACTGTTTATCTAGGGAGAATGAACTTTCCCGAAGACCGTTTGGCGCACCTCAGCATTGCCATTCTGATGTTCGCACCAGACCCTCGCAATCCTTCGTGCGCACCAGTTGTCAAATGCATAGACTTCGAAGATCTTGCGCACACAGCGGCCATGCTGTGATAAATCGGACCGGGATGTGGCACACTATACCCTTCATAGTCAAGCTGACGTCACAGTGAGTGTAATAAGGCACAGACCACTCTGTCCTCAAAATCGACTTGATGGCCTGACGCAGTACACTATTCATGAGGCAGATGGAAACTGTTCGACAGCCCACTACCGATTTTGCCCATGTTGTGACTCATCAGATAGGCGCAATTCCCCTAGATTCCATCAATCTTGCGTTCTAACTGAACGTCAAACTGTGCGAAATTGGTGAACCGAGGGATTCATTTGGGTGCTACGTCAGCATCAATGTAATTTGCGAGTGTACGTCTTCACTTGAGTTGGTGGCTGTTTTGAAAAGGGATGGGGAAGAATCATTCAAAATGTTACATACACACTCAGTGAATCTACAATAAGTGAATTTACAGAGCTGTTTGGGTGCAACGGCCGGTGAGTTAATGGTAGCATGGGTTTATCCCATGATTCCGCCGAGTCCATTTTTCGCTGCGATGTTTTTTCCTTGATCCTGGTTTCAGGTCCCACAGTGAATTCTCACCTAATGACCAAAACGTACTCAACTCTATTCACTGGAAAATACAATAAAATGCAACTTTTTCATGGAATTTAGTCTGAATAAGTCGATAAGCTAAATTAGCCTTTCTAGCTACACCAATGAACAATAGACTGATAGACCAATCAGACTCGGCCACAACCACTAGCGAATAAACCAATCAGCAGCCTCGGACGTGTACAACATCTAATTGGTGACACTGAATGAACTGGTGAGCGGTTAGACTGTTTTTTATCCGAACAGCGTCGGTCCTCGCTGTAAAACTGATATTTACCAAGCAGTGGGCTTGGAATTTAATCGGATGTATTAAGTAAAGGCGCCGTTAGCTCTAACGCCGGTTACAGCTTGTTTGTTTTGAAAACGGTGCGCAATTCACGCGCATAGGTTTAGTCAACAGAGTAGTGGCGACTTCTCCTCTAATATTCTCATGGATAGAATTCCTAATCTGGGGATGTGATGAAGCGTTCTCGCTTTAGACATTTTCAAAAATGGTAAGAAAGATGGCGGCGAACAAAGCTGGTTATCTGTGATTGGTCATCTTGGCTATCACACCACAAAAGTTTGTGATACTCGGCAGAAGTCACGTGTACTGGAAGACGAATTCACGGGTACGTTAATGAAGAATAGGGAGCGTCGTAGGGACAAGGGTTAGTGAGTCAGCTGGTGTAATGAATAACGTTGCTGTCAAACAAGTATATGAAATACAATTTCCCGCACGCCAACTCAGATTCAGAGATCGTACAATTTTCTTTTGACCCCAGAGTTGTGGGATGACCTCTACAACCGATACTATTCTGCACCGAAACATTTGTACTCGATGTAGGGGTACCAAGTGGGGAACTTGGAAGTCGTGAGAGAGAATGTGAGAAGACAACCCCTTGTCCTTCAGTCGTGGTTGATGAAATCCTAGCTCACTTCTGCGTCAAGTCTGGTCGAAACCCATCACACTGTAAACAAAGAGCGTGGCTTTCAAGTGGTACGTTGATCGTCCGTGAACCGATCACGAAATTAGGCCACGATCGATTGCAGAGGCTCCGGATAAACTTGCACGATGCAACACACTACTCATAAGATTGCTGAAGGCTCTTCGACGGCCCATGACCTGTTCCACCCTTCTTGGTGTTCATCATGTAGGCGCAGTCCCCGAGATTCCGTCAACCGCATGCTCTACTTGAACCCAGACGGAATTCACCAGCTACTCTCATTTGTACACTAATTAGGTTTTGATGGGAAATTCAGCTGAAACCACCTGAATCTCTCGTGTATGATGGTCTACCTGATGAACCTCAAGAATGGCTAAATTTGTCGTGAGCTGTCAAAGAATTTCCGTCAACTTTGTTAGCGGTACTTTACGTCTAGACAATGTATTACGATATCTTGAATATGGTATCAACTGAAGCATGGGGCGGTCTGATGCAGCACATTCAGTTGAAGAAGACCGTCATAAACGTATCATTCAGCTGAGTTTCGCGTCAAAACCTTGTAGTGTGCAAATGAGAGTATCTGGCAGATTTCTACGACAGCTGAATCTGAGCTGCACGGACAGATTCATCTGACACTACGACTCACTGACCCTTGTCCTCCGTTGTCCCTTTTAGTCACACGTCTACCCGTGAATTCGTTTGATTGTACATGTGATTTCTGTTGGGTGTCATAAACACTTGATATGTATTAGTCCAGCGAACCAGACACGCCTCTTCGCCATTTTTGCTTTTATCGTGAATTCTGCTGGTGTTTACTCTCGCTCTTTTTCAACTTTTGAGCTTCGGGTCTGAGAAGATGACCCACCGATCGTTTGGTTTTGGTAAATGCAAGGACCGTTCCCTGCTTACTCATGTGTCAGCTGATGTTTGTGGCCACTCTGATAGGACCGCTGAGTTGCACAACAAATATCTCGGCCAGATGAACTTTGCTCACACTCTAGAAATTGAATAAGTTGAATCGGCTGCATCAGAACAGGGTTTAAATGCACTCCAATACAAATTGTGTGAAGGCCATTCACTGGAGCGTGGCCGAATGATGGCTTATGAGGACATGGTCGTAAGCCTACAATTACTGGATCGATTGTCATTTCCGATTCAAAGCAATCAACCTAATAGAAACTTGTTGGATTACCCGAGACTTGGTTTCAAAAATGAGCGGAAAAAATGCAACCAACTTAGTCTGCAGTATTCGCCGTTGAACTGGGACCGTGGAAGAACTGCAACTCAACTGTCCTCGATGGTCTGCATAAAATTAGCCACTGTACCGTCCAAACAACGTGTTCCCGGGTTTCCTGCCGACTCGATTCTTTGTGCCTCGCCGAATGACGATAAATCTCTCCAAACCCATATCTGAACATATGCCTTCCTGGTTGACAAACTGTTGTTCTTAGTAGACACAGGTCACCACGTTAGTTCCGTGATAGTATTCCGTGTGTTCCAGGAAGCTATTCTGAATCCAACGCGGACAGTCGGAATCAAAATGCTCAACATCGCAGGGGCAGTGGTTGTCAAAATGTCCGGGCTTGAATCATACGTCTAAAGGTGTTTGTTTCGACCATTCGGCTTACTGGATGACGGGACCAACTGATCGATTCTAGTGATCTTGGCTCTTGACTTGATCTCAGACAATCCAATCCTCTATCAGGCATTTTGCCACATGTATCACGCCCTGTCGGCATCTGATTTTGAATAGCTGTGTTTTAATTGTTGAGTGGTTGAAATTTTTTTGTTTGATAGCTTGATGAAATACTGAACAGCTGATCGTCCCTAATCCATCCGTAGAGATTGTTATCACCCGTCTTGCTCAGTGCTCTGATATACAGCAGCTTAACCTCGCACTACTCTACAATAAATTAAGAAAGCGCCAAACTCACACTGCGGGCTGAGGATCTTACATTGCCTCAGTGGCTAGAGCTGCATTGTGCACAAAATTTAGGGCAGCGCCCTAACTACTTACAACTGGCCAATAGCAACAATCGATTCCAGAAACCTTCAGGTGGGCCCGTGAACTTTAACCGGTAGTCCGACCATCCACAGAGAAGTACTAATAATACCGGCCAACAAACAGCTGTATGCTTGTGAAGCGTACGTTTACCAAACATGATAATCATGAAACGAATAAGTAAGCAAGACAGTTTAAGCCATCTGCTCACCAGTGCGAAATATCCGTCTAGCGGGTTTGCTACCCTGCAATCAATCAACAACTGACAATAGACGCATGCTTCTTGAAAGTACCCACTTGCGGACGAGTGCTCCACCAAATGAGCTATAGCTGGCGCTACAGCACGTCCACATATGCACTTGAGTTCGTATTGATTCATGACATCTACTGACGGCACTGTCATTGGTGAGTCTGACGTTGCAATCGCTTAAAAACCCAAGAGGGTATTGGTTTTTAATTGAAGTAGGAGAGGCGGGTATTTGGGAAATCTCTAATGTGGACTCAAGCACACACGTTGAAAACAGAAAGTGTTAGGCGGAATTCCGCACGGATACCATTTTACCGCTCGCAGTTAGGTGCTGTCACGGTCAAGAAGCCTATCTCGCACTCGACTGGCTGAAAGATCGGCCACTTGGCGGTCCAGCATCAAGGAGAGCTCTGATCGGTCGGAAGTTTGGACCCAACGGCCAATCATGATCCAATATCTGTCGAATGTCAGTTGCCAGTCCGGCATCAAGAAGGTGGCAGAATTTCCAGAATGTTATTGCCGCACACACTTTACAAACGACGAGCTTGACGTGTGTTGTTGACCTGGTTTTGGGCGTTATAATACACGTTGTGCACCTTTGGTGGTTGTTTTGACGGGAACGCTAGCTTGGAAGGTTCGGACTGCGAACGAAGCTGAGAAAGTCTCGTCATTACAGAAAGACTGTGTATGAAAGGTTTAGTCAAAACAGCGTAGTGGTGCCGGGGAAGAACTTTTTTCGAAGACTTTTGCAACTAAATTAGCACAGACCAATTGTGAATCTATTTGGGCCTGCCTTCATGTCCTCTGTTTGGTGGTTTCCTGGGGGAGTGCTCGGAAAGCGGCAGGTTTGTGTCGCATGCAAGAGCCTTGTTTTACCTTGCATTGTGGGTGATTAGGTTCATATTCAAGGTTTCCAAAATCCCTCTCTTTCCTACATCTTTGTTTGCTGCCCGTTTGCACGGCGAGACAATCATTTCAGCCGAGATACGGCAGACTGACATCTGTTTCCGGATCCGTCTGTCACGTCAAACGGAGCTGATAGGGCCCCGTACAATGGGTATTACCACATACAGCTGACGTTGTGTAACAAGTGCAGCCATTTGAACGCCTTGTTCCCGGTTTAGACCCGAGGGAATAAGATCGGAATACTAGTTTTAAAGTCATCAGCGTGCTCAACTGGTGGCCCATTATTTTCAAGTGGCTGAACCTAAGGAGTCGAGACGAAAGACGACCTGCTAAGCCCTGCTCTCTATAAAACTGCTAGACACTATTCAGCTTGGTTAATACAAAGATGGTCACAGAGAACTGCCTCTAGTATCGTTACAGGCTTAGCATTCTGGAATGTCCACAATGCTGGGCTGAGTCATTAGCGCACATGTGCACTGAATACACACAAAATAAAAAGAACGATAAAAGGCAATTCAGAGGTAAATGTGAGGTGACAATGGAAACCGAAATCAAAGACTTTCGGTGACAAACCATTTAAGATTTCCTCAGCTTCTGATGGTGACTATTTCCCGGATAACACCCAGGGGTGTGTGGCAAACTATTGTCGTTGACAGTACTTTAGATCAGCTTCTGTCTAGCTTGAAAACTGGCACTGTGGAGTAAAAAACGAATAACAACGACCGTATCGCCGTTGTACGTTTTTGTTCGGCAAACAGTGAGTGTTGTGGATTTTTACCAGTGGAGGGACTTTAAAAAAATAAACGTTTAATTTCACTCTGTCAGGATAGGGTGAGATGAGATTTTGGTCAGTCATCCGTTCAAACCCAGAAAAATCAATAAGATCGATAGGCGCAACCGCTATGCATGTTTTCTTTCATTGGACGGCCGTGCACACTGAGACTACAACTCAGGATACGAGCTAACGAGACAGTATAGGACAGAACGAGAAAAATAACTCTGAGTACTGGACTGCGATGTGTCCGGTGTTCGTTGAAATGCGAAATCGCAATCAAAGTCGGTCGGTGCTCTTTTCGAAACCATTCTTTTGGTTAAAACAGTGGGTGCGTACTTCCAAAAGACGACCACCTTCTGGAGAGTTTATAAGAACGCTTCTCATCAGCCATGACTTGGAGGAAGCTTCTCCAGAGATAGATAGCCATTACAAGGGCAAAGTTCTCGTTCTCTATGTACACAAAATACTGTGTACGTCAAAATGACTCAGAAAATTTGAGCAAATATCATCATCATTATTAATATTATCATCATCATCATCAGTAGAGACACGGATGCTTCACTGCCGTACAACGACAAAGTATATTTAAGTAAGCTTAAAGTCTGCAGGTGGAAAGACCAGAAAAGTTTGGATAGAGGGAAGCTGGTGCATTTCGAGTTGCCTCCTAGTGCTCAGTCAGATAATCTGAAGATAAACTGACAGCACCGACGCCACTGACGTCCATTAGCCGACATTTCATGCGAAGTCTCCAGCCAAGTTTAGAGGTTTCACGGGAATTCCATTCTAGAGATCCTTCTGCCTGATTCTTGTTTCTGGGAGAGTGTTGGTGGTGCCCTTACAGCTGCAAGGTTGTTCATCCCACTCATCATTCGCATACACATTCTGTTCTTATGTCCCGATGTCCCACCTCAAAGTCCCGCTGTTGTTCTTTCTTAACTGGATACAGGAGGTGAGTGCTGATACACAAAATTCTAGATGAAAAAACCTGACATCCACGCAAAAAATTGATAAAAATTCTTCGAATACAACATCCGTCACAGGCTTTAAAGTTTCGACTTGAAAAGAAATCATTTACCGAGTTCAAGAGAGTTCAGAAATCCAAGCTTTCTTGTGAATGAACATGATATTCAAGGGACTTTCAAAGGCCCAGCGACATGTTGCAGCCTGGTGATCTCGTGGCTTGCGAGCCATGTCAGACTAAACCCGAAATGTGCAAAATGCGACAGCTGAAGTTGAGAAGTTGTACAGCTGGGTCGGCTCAAGCAGAGTTTGACCACATAAAAAATTCATTCAGTTTTGAAAGAAGTGATTGCCTATATGGAAGGTCTTTCCTGTACCAGATCCCCGAAAATGGGCTTTCCGTTTATGTTAAACATGTCGAGTTTGTTGACAGCATTTTCCATCTCACTTGCTTTCCCGTACATCCATTGTGCAAGACTGGAGTAGAAGCGACCTAACTAAGTAGCAGTCCACTCGAAAAGCTAGAGAATTTCTGACCATTTTCTAATTGAAGCATTGAAAATGAAAGACAGGTATCGACCACTGATAGCACAAGGACTTCCGCGATCGGACTCATGCTGAAGTCGAGAAGCAAGCGCATGTTGCACGACGACTATGTCAAAGTAACCAATCAAGAGGCGAGTATGCGAGAAGATTAGGCGAACCAACGTACTTTGGAGCAGCTAGTGGGAAGACCGGAGTTGGGCACAAAGCAAACGTAGACGCAAAAATGAGGATTCGTATTCACATACTTTTGTTTGAACAGTCTTCCTCCTGTCTTGGAGCATTTGTCCTGATGACCCCACACAGAAGGAGGAAGCACTGGACTCAGTCCGACCGGGGATTGAACTCCGGACATCCGACATGAGAGGAGAGTGTGATGCCACTACTCCACTCTGAACAGACGAAAATGTCTACGCTTATGATTGGTCAACCTGACAAAACGGGAACACTGAACTAAACAGATCGATTAACTGCAGCTGACAGTAATATCTTTTTGATGCAAATTACTCCTGACTTTCACAGGCTTTCTCAGAAGCAAGCCCGGTCCTCCGGACATGTTTTACTGGTCAAGATTGTAGTGGTGCTAAGTTTTTGGGAATTTCTGTAACATGAAATAGCATTCTATGTCTACCTGCTTGTTATATTGAATAAAGAAGAGAAAATAGGTGTTATATCAGCTGCTGACCCCGCTCCAGTGCCTAGTGCCGGAAAAAGACTCACAGAAGGGAACACAACAGCTTCATTCCGAACAAGCGAGTGCAAGCGAGTGCAAGCGGGTGCAAGCGAGTGCGAGCGAGTGCGAGCGAGTGCGAAAAGTACAACGGCTTCAAGCTATTTATTGGAGGGACACTGTCTGAACTTGGTCCAATGCGGACGCACACTGTCTGGCCTTGGTACGAGGCTGTGACGCGCTGCATATTGAGTGGGCGTTGTCTGACGTTAGCATCTAGTGGAGCTGAGGGTTTCAGT
>SJOL01006435.1:538016-552605 GCA_004794785.1 Opisthorchis felineus
GCATTCTAATACACTCTCTGATGACAACAAATTCAACTCCCACAAAAACTGCGAGTAAGCAGTGGAGTATTAAGGAAAGGACAACCGTAATAGTGAGAGATTTTATTACAGAGGAGGAAGTGTGTGGAACAGACGGTCGTCTTGTAAAAAATTCCGGTCTTTGGGTCTTCAGAAATACGTCTTCTATGAGGTTCTAACAGGAAAAGTTAGGAGATAGCTAACGTCCGAGCTATTTGTTGCACTGTCGCGTTCCCTGTCGGAATTGACCAGAGTGGCAGTCTTTACTGAAACAATCAGTACTATATTCCCGGTCAGATTTCGTACAGCATGGATTTCGTGTGATCTGTTAGCTCACTTTCAAAATGGTAAACTGTTTGGTGCCTGACGTAGCCCTAAAAGCTCATAACAGTCCATATACATAAGTTTTACGTTACTGAAATTCTGACGAGTAAATTCTTCAAACTACTTGAACTGTTAATTAGTATTTTCGAATTCTGGTAGTGCAGTTGTCTCCCTTCAACGGAGATAACCCATAATTGCTCCGTTTACTTGGTTACGCACTGCCTTTATAACCGGCTGAAAACCTTCATATATAAGGACTTTAACGCCCATCCTAATCTGTACCAGGGAGGGTTGCAGTAGCAAAAAACGTAGATCAGTAGTGCTTCAGCTCTGGTTACCAATTGTGATTCGCTTCATGAACAGGAGCGGATTTGGAATGTGGACTGCGCTCCCATTGGTGCAGCTCGGGATAACCCAGTGGTTAAGGCGCATAGTTATTGGCTGGAAGGTCCTTGTCACGAACCCAACCCTAGCTTTCGATCGATTCTGTCTGCACCTGAGTACCATGGTAGAATCTCAGCCCTCGTGCTTGCGAAAAGTTGTCATAGCTGAACTCCCACTTATTCAGTGTGTTTAAGCAGTGGAACAACGTTCAGCGGCAGCCAGTAAACCTGCTCACACCCACGCAAATGTTCAAAGGGCTATGACGCGCAACGCCTTCATAGCTTCAGGACTGTAACCAGAAAGGCACATGAGGAAACCCTTTTGTATTTATTGAAAGAACCGCTTTGATCGTTTTCTGCAGCACACCGTTAGATGCCTTTTCAAGGATTCTACACATCTGTATAGTTTAGAATATCGTTGAGTTCGGGTATCATACTGTTGATCGTTTTTTCCAAAATATTTGTTTTACTTCGATACTTCATTGCAAACCGGGCCATACAAAGAAAAAGACCGGTTTTTTTATGGGCACGTGGTCCTCTTAGATGGTTAGTTCACTGAGCTTGGCGAACCCATCCCGACGCTGTGAGCACCGAAGGTGACCATTTGACGGGTGACGAAGCGTTTGCGATTCAGTTGACAAGTTTGGAGAACAAATCATGTTTCTTAGCATTGCTTATGTTTCGATTTAGTGCCTGCATTTTTCCTATGACGTAATTGTCAAGGGCTGTCCAAATCATTCAATCTGAATGCAAAAGATCACACTGGGCACACAACTTATCTCGCCATCAGACCACATGATTCGTAACTGTTGCCCGATCGACTGCAGCTGGTCCGCAGTTTCATGATACTATGAGGAGATTTTGAATTTCTAATGAATTTCATCTTACACTTGCAGCCACTCGGTCCTGAAAAGTACAGAAACCTGAGATACCTGGAAACTGTGTGCTTTTCAGCATAGACTGACTTCATTTTCAGGATGAAAACTCTTGAAATTTTAATATCTACCAACATCAACCCATAAACAAAGTGTTTAGAAAGGGAACTAAGTTAGGTGAATCTTTCATCCAAAAGCCAGACAACACGTGACCACGTGATGTGAATCGTGTTACTGAAGAATGATTGGCGCGATTTAATCACACTGCTGGTCAGCCGCTCGTGGTTGACCTGTTTTTTCTCAAACTCCTAATCGGATGGTCATGGGTTCGAACCCCCCTTGGAATGAATGAGAAGCGCACCGATGATAATTCCCACTAGGAATGAAGACATTGAACGGTTCAAGTAAAATCACGCATATGGAAATGCAATTAGTTGACGAGTTATCAACAATCAACCGGCTATCGTATAATCTCAAAATGGAGTTAAAAATTAGGGAAATGCAGAAAGGTTAGACAAAATATTTCCAAATAAAAATGGCGGCAATGCCCATGGTCAGAAGAGTGGGGCCTTTCAAACCAGCGTTGTCCTGTAATTAGAACAGACAGATGAACAGCGTTAGGAAGGTTTCGATCTATTTTTCAAAACCAAACGTATGTGGTGAGAACAGACTCTGAAGGCAGCAACGATACGAAATCATTCCGTTTGAGTATTATCACCGCTACACTGGAGTACATCACTGGTGTAAATAAGGTATAAGCTGGACAAAGTGAACTATTTGTACCCACCCCATGCTTAACGCATAGTGCGAAATTCCAAATCACTGCATAAAAATGACCAGTGCGTGATGAGTGGTGAGCAAGCCGGCGGCAATGGGTATTGCAGAAACTACGATCGGAAATCAATAAATTTTGATATGAGTTCCACTGTTGTCCTTGTGTTTTCGGTGAAATGTATGTTCTCAAGTGTTTCGATGTATTGGTATAGCGAAACAAGCTCGAAACAACAGGTATGAAATACCTCAATTACAAGTGAAGATGTTTTGACAAGCGTTCACTTGTTCGTCAAATTGATCAAGGTCAAATTCAACTGAATTTCTTGTCTACAATACTGTAATATAGACCAGCGATTCAAGTAAATTTCAGCCGTGTTTCTCACCAACTCTAGCCTAGACTGAGAATGATACTTCATCGTAACAGGCGTGCAAATTCTTGTTCAAGTAGGTAAAATGCTTCAGGAAGAACCTCAAGAGGGGCGTAACTGGCCCCACTACTTGCGAGTAGTAGCCGTGGTGAAACAAGCCAGACGAGCAGTCATCTCATAAAGAGTTGTGTTATACTATGGTTCTGAAATGTAGTAACACCCGAAAGTTAGGGGTACACGTCAGAAGATCTACAATGTACCCAGGTTCGTGGTGCCTGTTCTTCAAGAATATGTGTGGACGTGTGCTACAACACTCAAGCACAATCAATTCAGTAATCTTGAGGTAACTTAAGGTGCAAATATATATGGGATTTGAAGTGTGGGTTTCCCAGGCATTAGGTTCATGGACGCGTCATCAAAGGCCTGGTAGCTTCAATAAGCGTCTGACAGTCCTTCTAGGAACTTTCTGCTTCACAAGACTTGTCGTTCAGAAAATTAGCCCGATTTCCCCTAGATTAGCTGCAGTTGTATCAGCCGTACTACTTTCTCCTAGTGTCTGCGTATGCATCCTGTACTTTGTCGCTTAACATATGACAACGGATGTTAGGAAGGAACATGGGCAGTCATTTGTGGTTTTGAATTCGGGGCATCGTATTTTCCTGTCCAAATCTAACGCGTTTTCCTGCCTATGTGCGAGAAAGTGTGGCTTTTCTGGCATGGGTAAGACGAAACAGTTTGTAGGTCTCCGTATTTAGGCTCCATGATCCGCAACTGAGATGCAGTGTTTCGTATAGACAAACCACTCGTCTTTATTTGAACGCCTTGGCATTCAGAGAGAGGATAGATGTTTTGCATCTCATTCTTCTTGGTGATCTGACTAATGAGCTGATGACTCAGAAGGATAACATGTTGTTTAAGCCCTGAAAGGCAATCGAGTACTCCTCCACACACACACACACACACACACACACACACACACACACAGGTCAAGACAGTCCCGAGACATAACCTCGACTGTTGGCTCTAACCTGTAAATGTTGTGTTTCAGTTTGTATGATCATTTGCAGAATCAACAAACAACAGTAACCTGAGACAGATTGGGACAGTTTGATGAGTTATCCGTGTTCATTTGGTTGTCCAGCTTCACAAAAGTGCGAAAATGAGGTGGCGCACCAACAACTGCTGATAGGCAGCTTATGGCCGAAAGATAACCTCCAACTGCGGGTCGCGGGTTCAAACCTCTCTGAAAATTGGTGAGCTACGCACTGCTGATGATTCCCAATAAGGATGAAGCATTCTCGACTTTTCAACATAGATTGGCTTCACTTGTGGGAGGAAATCTTGACCGGAGATTTCCAAATCTCTTCATAATACCAGCAAAAATTTAAGGTTGTACAATAAACTGCCGGTTGGTTAACCTCAGGTCTTCACCTTTACCGTTGTCCTTTACCGAATACGCTTGGTTTCGTTTAATCATCAGTGACGGCGGCTTATTTTTTAAGGTATATTTAGACTTGTTCATTCCGCCTCAGACACTCATGTTAGTTTACAAACGAGTCACAACCAGTTTTATTTCCATCTTCTGTTTTCTCTTCTTTTCCAGGATCGTAATTTAGTCTCGAATCAGTAGGTATTACTGTTGGAACGCCTCTCATGACAATGATGACGTTTGTAACCCATCTATGCCCACCGACCCCATCAGATCTGTGTTTCTGAACACTTGGCCTGTAGGTGAGAAAGCTCTGTACCAAGCAGTCCGTAAGTACAAAGGCCATACAGCTACTAATTACCCCTTGGATGACCACTTATTCTGCAGCACGAGTCCAATGTTCTTTGTAAAAACTGTGAAACTTTAAGCTACGCATTTTGAAGAAGACTTGCAGCGGTGCACTTCAGCATTCGCTTAGCCTTGTATTGAACTTTGGTTCAAGATTCAAAATCTTCGAAACATTGGTCTTTTATTGTTCTGCAGTGAAAAAGACAACATAAAACACTACGCATGCGAGAGCGCAGTGGTGCGGTAGTGTCATTTAATGTTCGTAAACCTTACAGTATGCTCCTCACAGATATACCGCAAACTGTGAGCCATATAAACGAAGCGACAAGGTCAGCAGCTTACCCGTTTGCCTCAAATGGCGTGTCTGACCGAGCCATTACCTACAAGTAGAAACCAAGGTTGAAGTGTAATCTACCGAGGTGATTTGTCCCCTAGCAACTATCAGTAAAATCTTGACGGTCTTTAGACAAACTAGTTAGCTACTTAGCCATATAAAGGCCAGTAGACAGAAGAATTGGGTGGCTGACCCCAAAATAGACAGCCTGGACTAGCAGCGGGTTGCGTGTCCTTTGCCCTGCGTGGAGTAGCACAGATTACGAGGGCTTTCTTAAGGAACCCAAAAATTGAACTGAAAAAATCTGTCGCCGTGTACTGTGTTTTGTAGCCTTTTCCTTCGTTGTATGTGCACACAGGGAGTGGCTGTAGAATGTAACCGCTCTTGTAGCTAGTTTTCTGTGCATGTTTGATGTTCGTGGCCCAGCTATATTTCGAAGTGCGAAGCTAAATTCTCGGAGATTTATGCTGTAGTTCTTCTTTGGGTGGTAAGGATGCGCTGGATCTCTCTTGCATGTCGGCTAAGTTTTTACTCAAGGGAGTCTTGTTCAGCCACTAGTTATCAGTCATTTCAGAAAAACCGTTAAAAAATGCCACCCTACCATGTGGAAACACCCTCGTCAGCCTAACTGCATTATGAAGCTGAAAAATATCGGATCGAACATGAACTGGTAACGATGGGTTGCGTATCAAATGACAATATGCCAACCCATGCTCATTCTTAGCTGGGAATCGGAGAGTAAATCGAAGTCGACCATGTTTTTCGGCATGCAGAGAAAAGCATTTACATGATAATCTGCTGAGGCCCCACAAGTGAACTGCTTTGTTTATCTGTTACTGTTTCAGCTGATTTTTGGTGATGTGACGATGCTTGGCAATTTTCAAAATGGAGCTTACTTCCTGCAAATGAAGCTATTCTATGTGCAGAAAGCCCGCAAGCACAGTACAGCGGCTTCATCCTTATTGGAATTCATCAGCAGTGAGCATCTCACGAAACTCCAGGGGTACCCTGTCCAAGTGCTAGGCAATGCTGACCAGTCACTCGTGGCCGAACGGTTAATAGTTTAAACTGGTGACCGGAAAGTCGTTGGCTCGAAAAAATCTGAGCTTCATGAGGTGCGCACTGGTGATGAACCCCAGTAAGAAAAAAGGAGCCTTACACTGCTTCCTGGCTTATCAGCATACATTGTCCTCACTCACAGGACGAAATACTTATTTTTATTGATTACTGGGCATTTTCTCACGATGTACTTTCGACAACTGCCCTTCCCTCTCCAGACTTTCGTCACATATGGTTTTAAACATCCGGTTCCCCATGTTTGCCTGATAAAGCCGCAGAGAAGACAAATACCTTTGAAACCGATAAAATTGTATAGCTTTTAAAACGATTCAGGGACTTTCTGAATGCGAAGCAATATTGAGTTACATTTTCACGGAGCGATGTTTTTACCGGAACTATTGCACGGTTGAGATTATCCGTCAGCTGTCAACATTCTGGGTTTGTTCCTCAATTATGATACTCGCGAATGTCGCTTTGGGAACTCCATCCATGTCTGGCTGTGAGCAACCATCACCAATCAACGCAGCATAAAGATACGAAAAAACCTTTACAAAACCCTGGCATTTCTTTATTCGCTTTTCGCTCTCACCCGTAAAAAAGTCTGGAGGATCTGCACTGATTCACGCCCTTGGTAATTTGGCTCCAGAATCGGGTGTGATAAGCGTTTTCTAAGCAGTGTGGCTTTGACGGCCTCAAGAAAAGCGGTTTTTATTCACCGTCAGGCTTGATAAGCTCCGTAGTTTTGAGCTTCTCTCAGATTGTGGTGGGCCTTAGATTTTTACGCTGACAAGCTTCGATGTCTCTAGTCTCTTATGAGCCACATGCCTCCAAGACAAACCGACCTTATTGTGCTATTTTGTTTCTGTGCGATTGTCTTTTTTACGTACTCACTTTTTGTACCAGGTAAGTAATGTGCATTTTCTTTCACTATGGCCGTAAACCGCAGCCTGTCTGCACGCCCTCCCATTGCTCCACAACGGCTCTCCATGTCTTTCCCGTTTTGATTATTTTCCTGGTTTTGGAAACTGACAGCGTCCAGGCTGCATTATCGGACATTGAAGATGTCATCATAAAAGCGATAACCTCTACAGTTCGAGTGTCATTGGTGTTTGTCCATAAATCTTGGGTTCTTCTGGTACTGTAGTGAGTGGAGCAGTTTGGGGTAGTATTCACACGCGCCATTGAAGTTAATCCGCTTAGAAGATGACTAGTAATTCCGGCATCAGGAACCAGACGACTGAAATAAGTTAAAGTTTTAAGGTGCCTGAATTGCAAGACTTATTTTTGCTCAGTGTTTTTTGACAGCAGCGGCCATACTGTGTGATAATTTACGATCATCTGATATGAAATCTGATAGTAAATACGCGAAAAATAATCGTTTCACTTCTCAAACACCGGGATGTATAGATTCACCGACTATTCATGTGCATGCAGCATGTACCCGCCACTAGGCCTAGAATGCCCGTGGAAGTGGCTGTCCACGCTGGTGAGGCAACTATCTCCAGTGTCAATTGCGGTTACCCCAGTAAAACCCCATAAGTCCGCAGTGATGCTTGATGATAGAACGATGGATGGAACGATCAGTAGAGTTAAATGCTAATCTAGCTGATGGTACGCAGGTTGGTGCCAAGAATCTGGTCCATTTGCAATCAATCAGCGACAGCTTAGTTAACAGCACCGTCACTTGTGGCGTTCACCTAGCTCTCTCGAGGACACGTCCCAGCAAGACGAGATCCTGAAAGTATTCATTGATGGCACACAGTTTTTGGTGGTGCTGCCAGCTGTTGTCAGGCGTTGTCAGGACACCATCCTTTATTCCAGGGAAACTAAAAGACCAAGACATGTGCACTCTCGTGGCTGACAGCTCTTAGATTCACCATTTCCATTTCGAGCACATGGATCCCACACACAGTTATCTGGCCAAAACACGAGCCAATGTCAGACCCTGTGTTACATGTCCAACCAACCTACTATCTCCAATTCATCTGAAAACGCTAGCGGTACAGTCATATGAACAGTCGATCGACGTCTCGTCAACGTCAATCCTAAACCTCAGACAGCTTTTGTGGGTTTCAGTAACTTTTGAAGTTTATTCGCCATCAAAAGAACAGAGTTGTGCACCAGTTTAATCTCTTTTCCCAAATATGCAGGTCACGGTTAATGGAAAACTTGGCGTAGTTTCAGGTGAGTGCTCACCTGTCCAAAGTCATGGGTATAAGACCGATATTTTGCCAAACCATTGAAACCGAAGTTTCTACCAAGCTCTATGCTAAGTAACTAAGCTTATTCTGATCCATAAATCTGCTTCAAAGGGTGACAATAAGGACCTGACACCATACTGTTACGAACCATCGGCAAAAATTTCGCTAACCAGGCCGACACCTGACGGGTCTCTTACGGCGAAGGCCGAATTCAAACACATGCTGCGGATAAGCGTCGTCTGACTGTCTGACTAAACAAAACTAAAAATTCATCTCATATCACGTGTACATAACATTAAGGTCAACACCAAAATTACGCACATCTTCACCAAAATCGATCTTGTACCTTCCCACCAGTGATCTCGATCGTCGACTCTGACATTCACAGGGTGGCTGTCGTCCTTCCCTTTTTTTGACCATTTGAATTCCCTCGAACGCCATCTGATCTAAACAGTGCCAATCCATGCATAACGTGTGTCAACTTTACGGCTTTGTCGTAGCTTGTGCTCACAAAATTCGGGTACCTGGAGTTTTTGAAGACGTAAGACATGCGTCAGCATGTTGGTCACAGCCAACAATGCGTAACTATTAAAGCCAACAAGTTCTAGCTAAGAAAGGGCCATCTTAGCTACAGACTCATTGAACATCGTCTGCTGGCATAGCAGTTTTGAATCTAATGTTGCCCTTAAATTGTTTGGGCAAGTGAGAGAGTCTTTCCCTAACACAGCCCCTTCGAATAACCACGATCCGGATACCTCACTGTTGCTCACCACAAATGCACTCAAAAAGCCTTTGGCAACTGTCTTCGATTGGGAAGCGAAGGGCTTACGAAGGCCACCGAATCTTTGTTCTGGGGGGTTATCATTTTCGGAAACAAGCTACGGTGCGCTTAAGATAGAATCACTTGCAATTCATTTAAAAACCGCCACTTTTGAAACGCTCCAAAAATTGACAACTTGTTGTTTTTTAAGGAGCCAAAGGTCGACCATGTATGGTGGTTTCTCATCTGAGTGATAGCCATCCCTAGAAAGCATAAGGTTAGAATACGTCTCTCAGTTCGTGACTGACGTGCACCATATCTTTGGTGTGCCGGATGTGACAGGTCATGCTGTTCTCAAAAGCTGAAGAAGTTGCATACTGCAACTACTCTGGTGTTAAAGTCTCCCTTTTAACACCTCTAAAAGAACAAATCCCTGCAATACTTCTTAGATCACGACCCGTCAGGCAGCCTAATTAGCTCACCGATGCGTCGCATACAACGCAGTTCACAGCTTGTTACATCCGGGAATGCCTGTCTCAGCCATGTTCTTAACTCAGCGTTTCACAAAGTCTAAGGCCAGAGGACATCCTCAATTGGACCCGTTCTTATTTAAAGCACCAACACACTAAGGTAACAGCGTGCTATAATTAAAGTTTGCACGTCTCCGAAGCCCAATAGTCGTCGTCAACACGTACTTAAAGGCCTACCTGACTACTCACCCCTTCAACCAAACGGGCCATCTCTGAAGATTGCCTGATACCATTTACTTACGGTTGCAGCTACTTTTCTTTAGCGACAAGTAGCTTAATATGGCTGTTCAGTTTTAGTAACCAGAGCTCGCAGTTGACGCTATGAGTCCATTTTCAGCTAACTACTGGAAGCTTTGGTTGCAAAAGCTCCCGCACAACTTCCTGACACCTAGCGGCGCTTTAGGTAACTAGGCGTTTTTACTAACAGCTCTCAGTGAACATGACAACTCATCACGGAAAAAAAGATTCGAATGCAATTGGGGCCTTCGAACGCAATAATGGTAGATTTGCTAGCATTTGCTTCGGGCATTCTGTGCCGTTGTTCTCCTCAGCGGCAGACAGAGATAAGCACAGTAAAGCTACTATCGTGTTTTCCATCTCAAGATTTGTGCAGCTTGGACACATGAAAATACGCCGCGAAACAAGCCACTAAACAAGAAAACAGGGTCTCAAATTATGGGTTCTTGGCAATCATATACAAGTGTAGCTACATTTATACCAACAGATTTCGTACAATAACCGCTTAAAAGTCCGTATTCTTAATCTTGTGTTGTTTGGCATATTTGAGATAAAGTGCTTGCCACCGAAAAAGCAATAAACCGATAGTGATGTCACTCGACGGCCTATATTCTTCAAGATCACGGATATGGTTGTCTTCATTGCAGTATCAAAAGTATTTACACATAAGCGTCTGTTAGTTTAATTACACTTTCAAAACCTTACTCAATACTCGAAAAAACACAATACGTTCGCAATTCCGTAGGGATCGTACAGGATTGGCGCCTAAACATGCAGATTAATAACTTGTTTCAGGACACTTACGAGAAGCTTTCGGGCCAATAACTGGCTTCTCTCTGAGATTCCAAATAGATTATCCAGTATTCTAGTTGTCACTTTGTTCAGGAATCACAAGGCTCTTCATCACACCACTCAGTTCATATCCACATACATCCAAGTGCGTATTACGTCGCTATTGCCTAACTAGAGCACTCGGTTTCTCTACCGCATCACCATAAACCACGGACTATTCAGCCCCGTTTTTGTCTGTGTGTTATAGAAGAAGACAACGAGTTTACGTTTGCCATTTCAGAGCCACTGAGAGTTGATGTGTTACCGTGGCTCTTTTTCGAGGGAGTCAGGGAATCACTGCCCTTCGTTCTGTGCCTGCTACCTTGTCTTTGACAATTTCACTAGTTTTGCACTTCATACTTTATAACTTATATGTCATACTTTTTGACCCATTTCCCACGTAAATGCAAAAAAGGATATTTTGGGTGTCTTCTCACGCTTAACTATCATAACAGCTCCCGTAAGGGTTCACTTTTTCCCTCCCCGTTACTGCACACTGTGTTAATCATGGATAGTATCGGAGGCTATCTTCTGCCAGAGTTTAAGGAGATGAGCCGGGTGTACCTATGCCCCTTCTTTTTCGATAGTGTTCGTGTTCCCAGCTAGAGAATTGTTTGGCAATGCATGGTTGTTTCCTTTTATATCTTCATTCTTATTTACTCACTGAATATTTGTGCAGTGAACACCTCATCCGCTGGACACATAAGCCCGCAGTGAGTCTTAGCAGCCCGTAGGATTCTTGACAGAATCTGGTTTTGAATACAATTTCCGTCTAATATCCCAACAGAAACCTTGATAACATCCACTCCAAGTACGTGTAACATTCCAGTGAACACATAAACAACGGTGACTAGAGGTGGCCCTAGGTGGCTAAGTTTTACAACGTTACTATCACCGACTCCGTAGGTGCATACAATCCAAATACATTAGTTGCTGCATAAAAGCCTCTTGAAAGCCCTACATAAAAAGCCTTCTTTAAAACTGTTCTGTTTGAATACACAACCGATTCAAATTATCGTGTATTGAGCAAAGCCCGGTTCTCGAAAGCTGAGTCATCATCCGCTCACTCGTTGCTGTAGCCCGTTTATTTTTGCAACGATCGTCGGCCAGTGTAAACTAAATGCACTACACTTAGGTAACGCCTTTTTATTACTTGTATTATCCTTCGAAGTATGGACGTAGTGCGGTAAAGAGAGAAAGGCATCATTGGTTCAGAAGGCGTGAATTATCTTTTTGAGTCTGTTTACCATGTGGAGGTAGAAATATGTGGGATCGTCAACAAGTGTGTAATATTTTGGTGACTGCAGGAACCAGAAGCTCACCTCCAACGCAGTCGGTTAAATTAATAAAGATTATTTTGATAAACTGCACGCACCTCTAGAATGATTTAGACGTAACTGGACTTTCTACAGCAGAGGGACCAAAGCTGTTGGCGTAGATCAGGCCTCAGAGAATCCCAACCCAAAAACACGTAGGTAATTCGTCGGAAGGCGTTTAGTTATACGTCACCTTTCTAGGCGAAGTAATTCCGTTCCTGAAGCAAAACTATTGCACTTCACGTTTACTTTCAATTGTGCAAAACATGCTTTATGCCATGGCGTATCTACCGGTGTCCCTCAAGTACAAGCAAATGTTGCTGTTTATTCTGCGTCAGCATCCTCCCAGTTTGCCAAACGACCTGAAAACTCTTCTTTGTACTCCAAGTCTGTCAACCTCTCAAGAAATTTCCGGTATCACTTATGTTCACCATAGATTACGCATGGGGTTGCATGGTGCCTGGTTGACAGTCAAAACGCGCAGTTAATTAGCATTGCTCAGTGTTGCGCTTATCATTGATGATGTAAGTATGCATGGATCGGCTAGATAACAGATTTGGTCAGTCCTCGCAACTGCGTTAGAATTAACTGGAACGAGGCCACTAGTGATAGATGTATCTTGGGGTGTTTCGAAACCGCTTGATGTAGAAGCATATTTGCAAGATACGGTTAGTGAACTGCAGTTGGTTCTGGACAGTGGTTCTAGGTCTCCAAATGCTTGGGAATGTGTGCCTGTACATCTGCAAAGTATCGTTTGAGATACCCCATTCGGTTATAGTTCAGATGCCATGAGGTTGGGTGGTGAGACCGAGTACTGTCGGGCGTAGTCAGTTGGCCGGTACATATGCCTCAGCAACTGTAAGGCTAAAACCGTTAGCTTCGTCCGGCTGTAATAGGTTTTGGAAGAGTTTTGAAAGAGGCCATCAAACACGCAATAAATTTTTTGGGTCGCCGCCTTCGGCCGATTATAGCCACCAGTGGTAAGTGTAACGTGCCATTCCTATTTGCCACCCTTGGCCACCGATGCTGCCAACGATGACATGTATGCTGGGATATTTCTGTGGGGTAACTACCAAAAAATAGCATTGAAGTCAACTTTAAGTCAACCATAAGTAGCCTGTTATGCTGACGTCAGTTAAATTGGGTCGAATGGTTTATAATGTTTCTTGATCACAAAAGTATCCAAAAATGGCAACCACAAGAGTTCCATTTCTAACTCACTGGGACCTGATAATTGCACCTGTCCTCTGTGCAACAGTGTGTACAGAACCAGTCTCGTGTTCTTGAAGGATTACAAGTTGCGATTGTGTTACTTCTGGCAGTTTCGCAAGCCGCTTTTGTTGTACATCCTTTTGTAACAAATGCCCTCCTCTCACGCAACACAGTCCAGAACCCCGGTGCTGAAATGACAGCAGAAGTTAAAGGAATGAAAAACTCACTTCTGTATTCAACAAATGATTGGCAGGCATCCTGTGATGGATCACACATCTGAACACGTGTTATGCAATCTCCCCAGTTTCCCTCTACGTCTGTGCATACATAGCACTCCAAACCAAAAGCTAAACATTAGTATATCAGCTTAATTTACCACATACTTTCAGAAAATGCCGTGAAAATAAACAATACTAAGATGGAAAACATTAACACATGCGGAACTCTTCAAAACTGTGTTGTTTACATGAATCCAATAAAACACCTCTAGGTCAGTTCAACCCAAATGAGAAGTGGTGGGGTCAGCGGCGTCAAGGTAGATCCCTGCTGATCGTCTAGACCCTTGTTCTGGAAACAAATATCATACTGAATTGAGGTTTAAAACGAATATCCTCAAATTCCCTTCATTTTCTCTTTTCTCCTGCGTCATGGTTTCTCCAGCTTCACTCCTCTATAAACAGTATAGCTGTTTTAATCCTACCCTAAGAGTCTCCCAAATCAAAAGTGAGTAGCCACTATACCTCCTTTGATTTTCCAGAGGCATTTGACAGGATTCCACATAGAACACTCTGCTGGTTTTTCCTCACTGATTGTCATCCGGAACTCCATTAGTGTCTGTCTTACCGACCCAGTCGAACCCGTTAGCAAAGTTACAGAAGGGTCCGCCCTTGGCCATACGCTTTTCACAATTTTTTTAGCCTTCTATCCCCTGTGCCACCAGCAGGAATCTCAACGCTTCTGTGCGCATCAAGGTTGCGCAGCAGCTACCAGAGGCTCTTGTGTGTCAACAACCACGAAAGACGACACACAAGAATGCCAGTGACAAAGATTCAAGTTAACCTGAGACAGAAGGCATACTACTCCACTTCAAAGAGGAGGTATTAGGAGAACCAGCTCCCCAAGGAACTAGACTACACAATTGTCAATTAAATGAACGTTTTCGTTAGGACATATTTCATTGGTTGTTCTTCAATTGTCGTTGACAGGTGAGTTCTATTTTCAGTATCATTTTTTGTCCGCCTAGAACTTTCCATGTGAGCTTTATAAACAGCCCTTTTTCGGCTGCACACGACACGCCTGTGCGCGTCGGTGTTTAGAAGATCAGCTGAATCGCACGTTCATTGGCTTTCTGGTTTGGCCGGCGCATCAGACTCTCAAGCGGCTATCCAGGCTTGGGTTCACGGTATTAAGAAGGCGTTAAGAAAATTGTGGTCCACAACACATTCGCCTTACAGAAGTCCACTGATGTTTCCTTAGCTTGGACCTGTAAGAATTCCTGATTGAAAACAGCAGAATAGTGGGCATGAAATTCTGAAGGCCCCATTCGTATCCACTTATATCTTCAATGAAATCATGCACCACCCCGACCCT
>SJOL01006435.1:556574-567560 GCA_004794785.1 Opisthorchis felineus
TCCTATTTGCCACCCTTGGCCACCGATGCTGCCAACGATGACATGTATGCTGGGATATTTCTGTGGGGTAACTACCAAAAAATAGCATTGAAGTCAACTTTAAGTCAACCATAAGTAGCCTGTTATGCTGACGTCAGTTAAATTGGGTCGAATGGTTTATAATGTTTCTTGATCACAAAAGTATCCAAAAATGGCAACCACAAGAGTTCCATTTCTAACTCACTGGGACCTGATAATTGCACCTGTCCTCTGTGCAACAGTGTGTACAGAACCAGTCTCGTGTTCTTGAAGGATTACAAGTTGCGATTGTGTTACTTCTGGCAGTTTCGCAAGCCGCTTTTGTTGTACATCCTTTTGTAACAAATGCCCTCCTCTCACGCAACACAGTCCAGAACCCCGGTGCTGAAATGACAGCAGAAGTTAAAGGAATGAAAAACTCACTTCTGTATTCAACAAATGATTGGCAGGCATCCTGTGATGGATCACACATCTGAACACGTGTTATGCAATCTCCCCAGTTTCCCTCTACGTCTGTGCATACATAGCACTCCAAACCAAAAGCTAAACATTAGTATATCAGCTTAATTTCCCACATACTTTCAGAAAATGCCGTGAAAATAAACAATACTAAGATGGAAAACATTAACACATGCGGAACTCTTCAAAACTGTGTTGTTTACATGAATCCAATAAAACACCTCTAGGTCAGTTCAACCCAAATGAGAAGTGGTGGGGTCAGCGGCGTCAAGGTAGATCCCTGCTGATCGTCTAGACCCTTGTTCTGGAAACAAATATCATACTGAATTGAGGTTCAAAACGAATATCTTCAAATTCCCTTCATTTTCTCTTTTCTCCTGCGTCATGGTTTCTCCAGCTTCACTCCTCTGTAAACAGTATAGCTGTTTTAATCCTACCCTAAGAGTCTCCCAAATCAAAGGTGAGTAGCCACTATACCTCCTTTGATTTTCCAGAGGCATTTGACAGGATTCCACATAGAACACTCTGCTGGTTTTTCCTCACTGATTGTCATCCGCAACTCCATTGGTGTCTGTCTTACCGACCCAGTCGAACCCGTTAGCAAAGTTACAGAAGGATCCGCCCTTGGCCATACGCTTTCCACAATTTTTTAGCCTTCTATCCTCTGTGCGACCAGCAGGACTCTCAACGTTTCTGTGCGCATCAAGGTTGCGCAGCTGCTACCAGAGGCTCTTGTGTGTCAACATCCACGAAAGACGACACACACAAGAATGCCAGTGACAAAGATTCAAGTTAACCTGAGACAGAAGGCATACTACTCCACTTCAAAGAGGAGGTATTAGGAGAACCAGCTCCAAAAGGAACTAGACTACACAATTGTCAATTAAATGAACGTTTTCGTTAGGACTTATTTCATTGGTTGTTCTTCAATTGTCGTTGACAGGTGAGTTCTATTTTCAGTATCATTTTTTGTCCGCCTAGAACTTCCCATGTGAGCTTTATAAACAGCCCTTTTTCGGCTGCACACTACACGCCTGTGCGCGTCGGTGTTTAGAAGATCAGCTGATTCGCACGTTCATTGGCTTTCTGGTTTGGCCGGCGCATCAGACTCTCAAGCGGCTATCCAGGCTTGGGTTCACGGTATTAAGAAGGCGTTAAGAAAATTGTGGTCCACAACACATTCGCCTTACAGAAGTCCACTGATGTTTCCTTAGCTTGGACTTGTAAGAATTCCTGATTGAAAACAGCAGAATAGTGGGCATGAAATTCTGCAGGCCCCGTTCGTATCCACTTATATCTTCAATGAAATCATGCACCACCCCGACCCTTCCTGTGCAGTCCCATAAGGACCTGGGTTTCTCAACCTCCGTTAATTTTTCCTGTCATATGTGTACTGCAATGATTCTACTAAGGCGGACGGCTCACCGCATCAGCCGTTCGAAAATCATCAAGGCATTCTGAAAAGAACACAAGGTGTAGTGTTACTACAAACTTTGCTGAACCTTAAACCGGATGATCTATTGAACGCTACTACTAACCATTTCGGAGAATGTACTGCCTCCATTCATTGGCCCCCTTTATTGTTTATACATTCTTTCTTCAAACCAAAGGTAACAGACAGAGTGAAGTTAACCAGGCATAAGGGTATGGAAGCGCTTTAAGTCCAGGAGGAAAATAGATTATTTGAAGAAGAGCTTGCTACAGAGATTAAGGAGTTGGACAAAAGCAAACGGATAGTAGCGCATCAAAAGTGGGTGCTCTCGGATTAAGATCACTCTGACAGTGAGAGGCTACTTGCTGGTAGCTGTGCAGATGAGTTCTTGTCCACTACACAGTACGTTGAGACGTCAAATGCGAAACTCAACCGGGGAGAAAAATGCCCACGGTCTATTATGAGTCGGAGAATAAAAGATATCACTACTTGGATTTGGACCGGGAGGCAGGAAGACAAAAAACATGTACGTTGACCACTGCACCAGGGCGGGCACTGGTGGCCTACCCAAAATAGTATCGTGTAAGTCTGACGACGAACCACTCTCATTTCGGAAAATTTATGTAGGCGCAACATATGAGTGCGGTTGGCCGACTATTTGGTCACCACCGTCGTGAGGAAGCAAAGTAGGCCGCTAAGCATTACGTGAACCTTCCTGTTGAGTAGGCTATCGAGAGGCCATAGAGATTCCCAGGACGCCAGGTGGAGGAATCGCTGCTTCCGCAAAAATTATTGTTTTTACAAAAACTAGTCACTAAGATAGTCAGGCACAACCTACCACCACCGCCCTACCGGTCAGACCTGAATTACTTGACGGATCTCAAGCGTACAGTTGAACGTTTGTCTCGGTATCAGCGATGAAGGTGGGCTGATGTGGTGATGACATGTTGCGTTCGAGATGTTGGCCTGAGGTTAACCACCTGCAGTCTGCATTTGATGAATCTCTTCTGCCTCTAGTAACTGCTAGCCCGCAGAACGTTTGCCATACAAGGACATTCCGAAAAAGCCGGAGTCCCGCACAATTCCCCTAGGTTTCCGATGTGCTCTCTGAGCCTGAAGCTATTTTGGTGGCTGTTCCTTGCATCTTCCACCGGCGTCAAGTCAAATGATTTGTCACGGAATTTTTCCTTTTGTCGGCCTTTTTCGTACACATCTATATCTTGGGAAATTAAGATAACCACCAGTCACACGTTAGTTCTTCCAGGCAGCGAAATCTTGGTGGAATGCTCCGCCGGCCTCAGCGGTCTACAGATGGAGGTATGATTTACTGTAACGTCTTCACTTGGGATTGGTTTGACGACAAGTCAGTTGTCACGGGGTTTTCAAGCCAAGGTGACTGCAATCCGTTCGCACAGCTTCTATGCACAACTCCCAAGCCTACCCTATTGAGTACGCGGACAAATTTTGTACTGCACATGGAGTCCCACCCACAAGAATATCGCCCCTTTACCAGAAATGTTTCGGCTAAGTTTGCGTCCGGTGTGGTGGCTTGAAGGCCTTTGTCTTGGAGGGCGACAATTTGTGGCTGACTGTATTGAATGGATTGTGGAATTGTAACTACCATAACGCAGCTACTCATTCTATTTCCACTCAAAGGTCTATTCTTTTCTCACACCAAACCTAGACGCATAGATGCAAGTGCATGCTGCAGGACCATAGGTCGTGGGCGTATGAGTGATCTGGTAATCTTCTCACATTGTTATTTTCAGGAGTTCATAGCATTACCAATTTTGACCCACCAGATGGGCATCCTAATAGGACATCCACGTTCATTCTTATAGTACTGGCGTTACTGCTGCAGTTTTCCAGTTGTCAGAAGATTTTCATTCTTCAGGACTCTGTTAATCAGCGAAGTTGGCCGTGTGCATTGGCTAATGAGGGAAAAAACTAATGGATGAACGCCCGCGGACGTCACCGCCCTCCCTGCAACCAGAAGGTAAATTTGCAGATGCACTGCGCCAATCATTATAGCAAAGCAACTTGTGATGCGCACGTTTTCCTCAACCTGGTTTCATGCATCAGGTGCACACTAAATGTTTATATATATTTTCAAAAAAGTAGAACGGCGAGGCAAGTTCTCAAAAGCTTACTTGTGCTTTTACATTCAGAAGCTTACTTACGACCATTCTTCTCAGCGCTCCCTTTAATCACACAGATTTGGTGTTTTTTGCTAATATCTCGTCTCATTTACTTCAGTTCTCTTCAGTCGTGCCTTTCAGGTGAACGGCAGCCACTGAACGGCAAAAACAAAACCAACCCGGAAAACTCGGGCGAAAGCCTTGATCCTGTGTATCAATCCGTGAATCCGTGAACGGAGGAAGATGCTCGCCGGTTTCCCCAGGTATTGCTCCTCTTGCTCGACTTTGCGTGTTTGCCTTCCGGGCATGTCCCCTCTACCATAACGACCGGCCTGCTTAGTAAGCTTTTTTCAGCTGAGCAATAACGTTCTCTTAAATGAGGGGATGCGGTCTCATCTGTTGCCACTGCTTGTACAGACGTAAGCAAAATATCTATCGCGAATGTTTGGAAATTTCAGGGGTTAGTGTTTTACATTCATCGCACCACGTAGAGACTCGCCTTCCACATTGTTTTGCCTGCCTGGAGGTTGTGGTATCACCCGCCACTTATAGGCACTATTCTGTTGTACAGCCACCCAAAACCTCACTTCGCCTCAAATGGTGTGGACCATGCCATCTACCGGATCGTTACTGCTAAAACATTTCGATGCTCATAAAGCTGAAGCCGCCAGTAGACTTCATAGATAAAAATGTGCAACATGGCTAATTTTCCTCCTTAGATATCCATAATTTTGAATCAAATTCTGCTCTAAGCGTATTACGGGAGAACGGAGTTGGACTGAAACGGGTCATACTAACAGGAACAGGGTGAAAGTTGGCTAAAGTAAAACAAGCTTAAAACCAAAGGAGGTACCACGGGTGAACTTTGGTAACCGGCATCCTCAATAAATTTAGTGAGCCAAAATATAATTCGCTCAAAGTGGATGAAGCAACCATAGAGAGAAAAAAGGACGTTCGCGGTCGACGTCAAATAAAAATGGCCAGTGCTATCAATCAAACGAATATCCAGGGCACGTCCACATAAGATATTTTGCCCTGTAAGTGGAGCAAAGCTATGCTGAAAAGCAAACAAGCACTCTACGGTTGCTTTTCTTTATTGGAAATCGTCAGAAGTGAGCATCGCACGCAACTTTGGAAAGTTTTGACCCCACGACCATCCGGCTTGTCCACGTGAGTATGGAAGAGGCGTTCTACTATGGGAATTTAGGTTACTTGTTCAGGCCAAGGTTGGTTAGCCCACACATAGATACGATATGGCGCTGCCTGCCAGTAATCTACAAACAGTCCAGGGGAAGAGCAAAATTGACTCCATAGATGAACTTCCTGGCTGAAAAATACTCACTCAAAGAGCCGTTAAAATGTGACCGACTAAAGTGGGCTGCGCAATTGAAGGATAAACGATGCTATGTCCTGTGAAAACATTGAATGGCCGCCCCTGACCAGACACACAAGTGTCCACGCCACTAGCCAGAAGGTTGCAGACGCGAGATTCCTTAGAGTTTCACAAGATTCGCGCTGCTTATGGTTTTTCATAAGGATGAAACAGCTGAACAGTGCTCCTCAGGGATCCAGGAAGCTTCGACAAAAGCCCCCATCTTCTGTGGCATTCCTTGAAACCGTAACTGTCCCTTAAAAATTGCAGAGTAGCAGGATAGACACGGTAGATTCCCAAAGTCCGTTCCAAAAGGGGAGAATTTTCTACGCGAATGCTACATAAGCTGCCAACATGCTAGCTCGCGCAGGTAGTTAAACAGCTAGAAATTGTGTGAGGCAGGGAGATGTAACCAAGGTTATGTTCTGTTGAGATGACAGGTGTGGCTGAGGCACTCATGCAAGCGTCAGCATTTAGGAAATAGCGGAACAAGGTGGGGCACCTGCCATGGTTAGAATGAGTTACGGAGGAAGCCGTTGGTTCTACAGCTTTCTACAGGACATTTTTCCGCATATTCTTACCGTGCCTCAGCCAGGAAAGCTGGAAACGATACAGTGATCCAGGTTTTTGGATAAAAGATGACTACGTGGCAATGAAACTGCATTGATCTATGAAGGGGAACCCATGATGGGAATGATTGGCCACTGCGATGATCGTTTTAACTGAGTAGAAGCGCACCATCGAGAGGGAAACGTTGGCTGTTTACCAGAACTCCAAAATTAGAGTTTATTGGAAGAATAAGGTTTGAATTTAGGTGTTGGATACTAGATGGAGTCAAAGTTTGCCAGTTTGTTGCAGGAAGTGCGCAGGTTTTCGTGTTTGTCGGGCAGGAGATAACTTACCTTGAACCAGTGGTAGCCGATTTTTTCTGCCGTTTGGAAAGATGTTGGTTCCCTTGAATATAAGAACACGGAGGCCCATTTAAGTTTGCAGGGCGGAACGATGTGGGCGTGTTGGTGAAGGTGACCGCTGGGGTCCTAAGACAGGTCCGTGACCTTGGACTTGGGAAAAATCTTTCAGCCATCCGATTGTACGTGAATGAGGCTAGCCTGATAGATAGTAGTCCACCACTGTCAAGGGTCCACAGCTGTACCGTGCATGACCATGAGGAATGTATTCAAGAACAGTTATATCTGCCTCTTTTTAGTGTTGATATATACATCAGCGAAACGCTGAGCTGGAGAGTAAAATTTTGGGAGGGCTAGAGCATGTTATTTAATCTGGGTAAAGATAGCATAGATTGATCAGCAGCCTTCTGCAAGCGGTCGCCGGAGATGAATAAGAAACTTATTGCCTTACAACAGCTGCGGTCGTGGCGTTCATCATCCACACATGGAGGATGCGCAATCCCTTGCTTCAAAGAGGAAGGCAGTTCACGGGCGAAAAATGTGGAGGAGAACAGGATAAAGCGTGAAAGCACAAGAGCGGATGCAAATTCTTTGAATAACATGGACTCCGCTGGAAATACCCGGGTTGCAGGGTGGCAGTAGCCACTGAGAGCTTGCCTAAGGAAAAACCTGAAAGTAGGAAAGGTAGTGGGGAAAATGCGGATTGAGTGCTCATGGCACGAAATCAGGAGAAGTGAGGTTTAATGCCAAAACACCTTAAAAGTTTACTGAACGAATGCGGGATACCACCAAGGGATTGACATTCGTTTTTCGTCACGGGGAGGATTAATGTCATGGATTTCGGCTCTTTGTGCAGCAGATATCAAAACAGTGACTATTGAGTTATCTAAGCCCTTGTCAGAAGCCGCGTTTTGTTGTTTCTTCATTGATGAAGCTTCAGACTGGATAAATAATGAGATTTGTTTTGGACTTAAGTGGAACCTGCCAATATTGTGCTCTATCAGAGAGTTTCCGAAGAAGCTCAAGGCAGTAGCGTTGATAGGAATAGCTAAAAAGATGAGTACGAATGTAGGGGTTGCAGGCCGCTAGGATGTTGGTGGAATTCTACTCCCCGCATTATTTATGGCAAGTGTCTAGGAGCTATAGCCAGCTCGAAGAGATGCGGTGGGGTTTGAGTACAACGAAGCAACCCCTGGTTAACCGGACCCAGTTGCGGATCTACAGTGAAATAGCACCTCCAACAACATTGCGCAATTGCTTCAGACTGGCAGGGGACATAGTTTGGTCTGATGTTGGTCCGCTCAGTGTAAGAAGCATGAACTGAAAACGAGAGGGGTCTAAAATATTATGTTTTACGTTGCTACGGTGATATAAACCTGTCTGTCAGCGGATGCTACAAAAGAACGGTTACGGAAGGTTATAACTCCTCACTAGCGATGAACTATTGCCTGGCAACGCACGGCGACGATGCCAAAAAGAGTAGTTTTGAAATGCTTGCTGTATCGGAAGGACTTGCCTACGCTCTCATGGCAATTTATGGCAGCTCGAACAACACGGACCCCAGGTGTACGACGCTGCTGAAGTAACATCTCGGACTGATAACAAAAGACTTCTTCCAGGACATTGTTTGACCCACCCACTTTGGTGGGGATATATCTCAACAAAACTAGCAGTGTTTCTTGAACTGTGGTTGAAGATGGGTTGATGCAAAGCGTCACGAAGCTAAAAGGGACATATCCGTTTCAACATCGTTTAACACGACTTTGTTTTTGCATACTGAATACAGCTACAGGCTGCCGAAGTTGTGATGAAGTCTCGAAAACAGAGTGAACATAATGTCACAATAATTGGATAGGCTTTCACCCCGCAACAAGCAAAGCAGCGCAACCTTCCGAAAGACGAGCTGGAAACTGATAAGGCGGAGCATCAAACTTGAGAGCGGAGTAGACCAAATTCAATTCACTTATGTTATAAGAAGGAACCTGTGATAGAAAAGCATCAATGATACCAAAATGCATTCATTGTACTCCAAAACCACCAAGCAAACTTCCTCAGATGTCGACAAAGCTGCTAAGGCAGAGATAAAGAGCTACCATATGAAATTGATGCAGGCAAGCGAAATCAGAAGCTGAACAAAACTACGCCATCTTACGCCGCCTGCCAAAATTGTACCCAAGACAATATATGCCCCTATATATCAGTGAACTGTAGGGGAAGAAAATTTGCCAGCAACAACTGGGCATGACTGCTCAAAAATGACCAAACGTGGACCGGTCTGGAGGAAGTCTCACGGCGCCAAGTGAATGCAAGATGACACTAAAAATTTAAACTAGGGCGAAGGATAGTTATTCGAACACCAATAACTCCTTAACGGACGTGAAACTGCTTCTGACCCAACCGGAAGCCGGTATTCGCTCAGGCCAGACGCCGCACACTGAAGGCTAATCGAAATTAATTTTGCCGAAATCATAGGAATTTTGTGGCTGCGAATGTTACTGAGAGTTATTCTAATCCAGATGCACGTTTAAGCGATATATTTTGCATTGCATTTTTTAAGTGAGCAAACTTTCATGGTCACCGACCACTGTCCATTCACGTGTGATTACCAGTTTACGAGACAAGGCACGAAATCAAGTCTTGACATATCACAAATGGGAAATAACCTCTACAGAATGTTCAGTACAAACTCCACCCAAGTGAATATTTGAATGCCGTTTGCATTCGTTATACTCGACAGCCTTGATAAATTAGACGAGTTTGTTCATCAAACTTTGGCAAAACACTGCTCTTTGGAAAGCCTGCTTTGCGTTCACTATGATGATTGAAGACAACTTGATGCATTGTGCAGTACTGACGCGAGTATGCATTTCTGTGGATATTCCCCATCCACAGAAATGCACAACCAGTCAGTAGAAAAGTAACGTTTTCAGATGTCCATATGCTGATTACCATCGTACCAGTGAGATGTCTCCCATGATAAAGCACGAAGTCATTAAGCCCGATTACGCCATAAAGCCCAGCAAAATTGCCGGAAAATGGGGCCAGCCAATATTCTTCACTATGATAACCGTACACGTTGCCGCCTACCGTGACTACTAATCGTACCTGCTAGGCCTGCTTCTATGCGCGACGCTGGTTATGAGGTCTCATCTATGAAGGGTAGCCTAATCCAACAGCCAGCGACGGTCCCCCACACTCATGTTCGCAGGTGTCGCTTACCTTGCTCACTTATGGAAACTGCCAAGCCCTTACCTATGTGCGCCACTGATTATGAGGCCGCAACCATACATGATAGCCTAATCCAACGGCAAACGACGGTCTATCATACTCATACATGTTGCCCGTCTATCAAGCCCACGCCTGAAAGATATACATAATTCACCCTTGGTGAATTATGTTTCTGTTGATTGATTGCACCGGTATAAACCTATTGTGTAGTCAATCCAATTCGCATCCTCACGAAGCCCCTTTCACTCAACGACTTTCTGAAAGGAACAATGTATACTCAGTCGCAACTCGTGTACATCATATCGTATCATATCACTGAATCACATAATTAAACGAAGTTGCATAGGATAACTCAACAGGTGCTTAATAAATCCCGTTGTCTACAATGCCCACGCTGAAGCTGGAGTCTTACTGTTACAGAGGTAAACGTAGTGCTTGCTCAGCGATTCCAACTGGAGACAATAAGAGATCCATGTGTACGCTAATGATGCGATAGCAAGATTCAGTAATCATATACATTATTGGACCCAGCGGAGTTTAAGCTAAAGAGGGGTGTATACAAATTGGTTGTAAGCTCAAGGGATGTAGACTTGAGCCTTGGATTCTAGGACCTCATGGGTCTTCAAAAATGCACCCATGGATGTAGCCGTGGCGAATATAAAAATGTTTATTCTCAACCGCTGGGTGGCATACCGTCACACATGATCATAATGTAACAGTCAGAATAAACCATGACTGGTGGGATTTGTGGATACTGGGGATTGCGCGTAAAAGCGGCATTGTCATAAACAGTGGGCATTATCCGATGTAGACGCGGTCACCGCTAAACCGGCACGGGCACGGAAGCACAGTTACCACTGCCTTTTTTTAAGGGAAAATATCGAGCTGGAGCAAGATCGGATCGTAAGGATTTGAAGGTGGCGGGTTAAAACAAAACGAGGGAGGGCAAAACAAGAGGCATCCTGCCTGACACATGGCAAGAAAAGTGCAAACTTCTGAAACTGAAGAACCATAACAACGGTTCTGATGAAGAAGCAGAGTTGGCATAACACAACCGGTCAATTTGAACTAAAACCTCAAACCACCACTGAGGCCTTGTGGCCTTGGACTGTTGGGCTTATGGCCTGGGTCACAAAAAGTGTAAGTGGGGATAACAAAGTGGAGGGATTAGTGATGCGGATAAATGGTAGCAGGAATCGCAGAATCCTGGTGTGCACTGAAACTGTAGAGACTCACTGGTGTTGCTGTTGTAGTGGAGTCGGGTGTACAAGTTCCTTGGAAGAGTTGGTTGGTGACGGTACACAAGCCAGAACGCGAACTGGACAGAAAATTATTGACACTGTGGGGAGCACAGACTGAAGGTCCACCGAAATGGTCAAATCCGAACGAAAGGTTTAGCAGGCTAGAATAAGCGCGTCCTGGAGGCCGCTT
>SJOL01006435.1:595742-735585 GCA_004794785.1 Opisthorchis felineus
TCAGTGAGTCTTACAACTATCTGAATGACCTGAATCCACACATCAAATTTAGTATGGAGATAGAGTCAACTTCGGGTACACTGGCCTTCTCAGGCTGCATGATACATAAGGTTGGGAGGAAACTAAAGACCACGGTTTACCGGAATCCAACGGACACTGCGAAAATTTTGAATTGTTCGTCCGTTCATCCGAAGTAGGTATTCGCTAGTATTGCCTCGTCAATGTTTAGGCGTGTTAGGGCCCTGTGCACAGAAGTAGCTGAACGGACAAAGACTCAAACTGAAGTAAAGAACAAACTTTGGGGCAGTGGATATCCAACTAGTTTGATTAGGCGTCACTTGCGAAGAGTCTTGGTACCGGTAGCGAAATCCAAAAGGGAATGGATTGGAACTGTTGTTATTCCATATAAACTAGGGACATCGTGGGTCATTCGAAGGATTCTAAACACGGCTACCATAAGAGTAGCCTTCCAGAAAGTAAAAACTGCGCTCTGCACTGGTGCAGTTGAAGGATCGCCTCCTGGCAAACAGAACCAGGGACTGCGTCTACGAAAATAGGTGTAACGACTGCACTAAGTTCTATATGGGGCAGACGGCTAGGCAGCTTTACACCAGAATCGGAAAGCACAGGAGGAAAATAAACAGGCCGCCCAAAAACGAGGATGAATATCGAGCGTTACTGAAAGACTTGGCAATTGCGGAACATACAATGGACACGAGACACAAAATAGATTTAGAAAGGGTTAACGTTTTGAGGTGGGGACTACGGTCCACGTCACAGAGACTGATGTCGCGGTGGTAGAAATCGCCAAGCGTCCCAGTATAAATAGGATAGAAGGCATAGAACTGGCAAACGTGTGGCGAATGGTTTTGGATCAGCCGAGCTGACACGTGTTGGTGTGCAGTTATCAAAATGAGGAGTCATCAGCACAAATAGCTTAGATCTGAATCGCACTTAATCTCACCTACCTTTTCTCCCCAACCAAGTTGTCGTAGCACTCACAAAACCGCACTGACCAACGAAATCCACCAGTGGCACTTAAGTTGAATCATCTAAAGAAGCACCTTGAATTGGAAGATTAAGAAACCAAATCCGATCAAAAATAATTTGAAGCTCCCCTGACTCATCAACCGCAAGACTTAGGCAACCGCACTAACCGACGAGACCCTTTAATTGACATTCAACATTGATCTAGTGTGCTAATCTGAAGGGATCTTACTGATCGGTTCTTCATCTGTCGTAAAACCTGGCCAGATTGGTGACCTGCTCACTTGGCCTGGTGAAGCTTTTGTGCCAAAAATGAAACGTTACCCAGTTAGAAACTACCGATTGCTTACCAATTTCTTCTGAAACAGAAGCAGCATTGTTCAAACAAAGGTAACTTAACGGGTGTGTTAGCTTCCCTTAGCAGTCTGCGGTCGAATGAAGTTCTTTCTTCTAATTGGCTCCTCCCAGGCGAATTAATAATTGATCGGATACTGCGAAAAATTAAACTATCATATAGTTTCTCTACATTTCACAGTTTATTCTAATTTTTGAGGTCATATAGGACCCAAAGCTTTGTGGAAACAGCAACTTCAGGGAGACTCATCTCTGAGGTGATACCAATTTGGGCTGATGTTGGATTGGGTCTTAGGTCTATAGACAAACAACTCACAGCTTGGAATTTAAACAGCCTTTCAGGTCCTGGTTCCTTAAAACCTCTCTTCCTCTTCAAGGGAAAAAGGAACATCTTCACTTTTGATGTGCAGTCAGACGACTTTTGGAACTTCTGAAGGTTTACACTTACAAATTCTGGCAATCATTCATAGAAAGTCCGAATTAATGGGCTGTTTTGTCAACTTTTTTGGTTTGATTTTAGGATATTTAATCACGTGCTCCATATGGCGGCCAAGTGTAGGTAAACCGGGTGCGGCGCAGTGTATTTTGTTACTTCCGACCTTATTTAGGGTTGTTGGATAGCTTGCTGTTTTTGAAGCTGCTCTATAGAACGCGATCTTTGTGTCTAGTTCCATGTAATTGCCCCCAAACGATTTGTTGATATTTAGTAATGGAGCACAAGTTCCAAAGAACGGATTCGTAGAACCACAGCTTAAGGTGCTGTGTACTTTTGATAGTGGAATACCATAGTATCTTTTTCGTCATCACTGAAAACTACTTTTGAGTCACAAATCTCTGACTTTCAAATGGTCTTATTGATGGTAGATGGTGCCCAAATTTGCATGTTTAATGATCCAGATAGATGTTTTCCGATACCCCAGAATAGTTAGGATGCCTAAGTATTCTACAAGGAGGCTGTTCTATGATGCAAAAAACGCACCAGACGAGATGCTCTGGATGACTTAGTTGTGGTCTTACAAATGTCGGGTTTATATCGAGGAAAGAACTTGCAAGTGGTACGCTGAACTTTAATGACGGGAGAAAATACTCGGAAAATTTTATGCAGTAGATAGGACTTATTTTTCCAAGCAGTTGATTTAAAAGCTAAGTCTAGCGAATAGACAACATTTTCCGGCAATTACAAAGTAATCGGTTTTAAAGTTGATTAGATATTCATGGTTAGGGCTTGATCGGATTTCAAAGGGCCGCCGTCAACGAAGCCGCCGCCTTTGGTTGTCTCCGTCTGCCTGATGTGTGTCTGATAGTCCCTGGGTCTGACTGCATTTCTCCTACATAACGATGGGACACTGATAATTTGCGACGGTTACTGGACATTTTCCTTGTAATACTTTCAGTTTTGGTGTACAGTCGTTTTGCGTACATCTATGAATTTTCCCCAGGATTTCAGCGCCAATGAAACCAGTTAGGTGAAGTTAGTGACGTAACACCTACCTGCTCAGAATTGGGCAAAGGTGGCTAAAAAAGAATAACTGCTATCAACAACGGTAAAAATTCTTTCTTTAAAAAAACGTTGTTTTCCTTCCCCAATGAATCCTCTTCAGGTAAGACCAACTCTAAAATGGGGCTAGATTAAGTAGGCATCTTCAGATGATCTCTTCAAGGAGGGAAGACTGTATTTTGTTTTTGTTTGCGTCTTTTGCGAACGTAGTGCTTGTCTATGATAGTTTCTTCCATTTTCCATAAAAGCCCCGAGAATGATGTTTCCAACACGCCACAGACTAGTCTTCGGTAAGCCTCAGTGGCCTCTGCTGCATTGCAAAATAACTTTTTACAAAAGTAAAACAATAATTCAAACCATACACTTGTTGATCGTGCTTCTATGTGAGTACAAATGTCTATGCTATGGTTGAAGCAAACATTTTTAACAATTTGGAAGCTGAAGTCAAAGGTCTCCTGGAAGAGAATGCTTCGTAGATAATTCACAAACGTACCAGTAGGATTCTCCCAACAGCACAACAGTATCTGCTTACGGAACTAGGGAGATTATAGAAAACGAATGTTCGAAGTAATTCCGGAAATTCTTCAGTCAAAAGAATATTAGACTGGTCAGTATCTTGTGATAGACTCCTGATTGATATACCCACCAATCTCGCACCCGTTTATCAAGTTTAACTACTTAGTTGGTCGTGTTTTCCGAAGTCCTGCATAGTTTTCGATGCAGATAAATTCCCCTATCTGGTTTAGGGTATGATACTCTGCCTATTCAGCAACCTTTAATCTAGCTATCCCGTTTATAATGCGACCACAGGGACACACATTTCCTTAGCATGGAACGGCTATTAGTCTCTCTCGCTTAAATGGCATATTCTGTATGAGCAAATAGGATTTTTTCATTAGTTCTTACGCGGAGCAAGTTCCACATTCAACCAAAAGGAAGGAGGATGGAACACTCACCACAAACTATTACCCAGTTTTTTTACTGATAACTTGGCCGAGTGGCAAAGTTATGGGGCAACCCTTGAACGAGATTGCGGCCTCTTATTAATTTAACTGAAACAAGGTGGTATAGTTTTATTAACATGACAGTACTCAAAAGCTGACGGAAACTCGCCGACATCCTATTGCTCGACTCCATATTATTCCTCCAACAGTCTTACCCACTAATCGGAGACGAAACTCAACACAAGCCGAGTTGTGCACTTAGTTGCAAACTAAGTTGGTTTTAACAAGAGGATTTGAGCAGAACCAGTGATCTATGTGGCTCTTTGGGAAATACGTCTGACGGAAACGCTTGGAATACGCCTGCCAGATGACCCCTAACGTGGTGAAACCAGACAGCCGGCCGATGCGAATTTCCTTTCGAGAGTATAAACAGTGTGGCCCCATGAAAAATGCTTCGATACTCGAGGAGCCAGTCAACACGTGACCACGTGATGCGGATTATGTGATTGAATGCTCAGTGAGACTACATTTTGTTTAAGTGGAGTTAATCACACTGCTGATCAGACTCTCGTGTCTGATGTCGAATGTTGGCCAGGAGGTTGCAAGTTCAGATCTCCCTGGGATTTATGAGATGCACAAACAAAGGACTCTCTGTGCCAATGAAATGTGAGTTCTTTTCACCGAAGACAGACAACTGGACTGCTTCATACTCCGCACAACCGGTGGCATCTTTCCTCCTGGTTTAAATCAACCCAGAAACTTTTTCTCATGAAGGAAACTACCCACAAGGTTGCCAAAAACTCTTCGACAGCACACGACCGGTTTCGCCCTTCTGGAGGCTCATCAGGTAGGCGCAGTCCCCGAGTTTCCGTCAGCCTTATGTTCTACTTGAACCCAAAATGGACTGATTTCGACAAATACACTCATTTGCAAATCAATATCATAAACGAGAGATTCAGTTGAGTCTCCCGTGAAAACCAAATTGATTTGCAAATGAGTGTATTTGTCGCAACCCAGGAGCTGTTCATGAGACGGTAGGGCTGATCTGACCAGTTCCATCGGAATTTCCATCCACGCAGTTTCAATTCACCTTGCATAATGTAGATACAGCTGTTTTTTTAATCGATTTCTGTAAAGTCCATAGCCTTGCGGCCAATTCAAACCTTTCACCCTTTTGCAAGTCACGTGTAAACATAGCTCAGTGGGATCTCACAGAGTGCGGCAAAGTACTTTCCGTCGGACTGCTTCTTACCCAAAGTGCCGGTAGGCATGACTCTAAGTTAATGTACGAAAATCGGCAGAACTGGATTTCCATTCTACCTCGATCCACACCGCCGGACACAAGTTCACACGTGCTCTTGCGTGTGTGCTCGAGACACGAACCGTGGTCGCTGCAACACACACGCACACATGTACACACGCCCACAAATGCATACACGTGATTTTCCCATCTTTCTTAGCCACTGTCACACGAAAGACAAATCGGCTGACCTACGATTTACGATCAAAACAGGAAACGCAGGGAATGGCAGGGCAATCTGCAGCTCTCATTACGGCGATTTATGCAACACTTTCCTCTTGTGTGCCCACAGAGTTGTTTGCTGATGACAAGCGCTTTTTGCCTCTACAGTTGAAAAATGTGACAAAGTCCATGTGGTTGTCCGAGTAACGCAGTAACACAAAGATGAGGACACAAATCAGAATGCTCATTGGATTTTTTCGACGATGTTTACTCTGTCGGATGGCTTATAACAGCGGTGCCATGTGTTTTCGCACTAAAATTTCCCATTTTCCCCCACTGGACTGTTTCATTTTGTGCGCTCGATATACACGTGGGAGTTTACTGCCTTTCTTAAGGACGAATTAGGGATTGTCATTTCAGAGAAGCTCATTAGATAAAAAAGATACTCCATTTGAAAAATGCCACCCGACACTCAGAAAAACTGGAAACTGGCTAAGTAGACGACACTTCAACTAATACGGTACATCGATTTTCACCGATCTGACGAAGCACCTTATGGGAGCGACCAAGTTTGTTCTCTGGGGTGATGATTCTCCGTAAAATGAACCGATATTTCTTGGCATAGGGACGTTTTTGGTCACCAGTTTTATGGAAAATATCTAGCGCTGTTTGCTCCATCTTCGTTCATCGCGCTGCTCGAATTCCTTAAGACTGCCACCTGATTTGTCGGATTGAACCTAGTGCGACTATTCATACTTATTGGGAGGACCCAAACATTGTTGCATTTCTGACCGAGTCAACTATTTCTCATTATTCACTGACAGTGTTATTCACTTTCACGGTTCCGAACTAGACTGTCTACAATTCTCGTAGTGTATCTGCATTTCCAAATTCTTTGCTCGTCGTCTTGTATCTGTTCGTCATAGACTGACCGCCTGAAAGACTTGCCACGAGAAGACAACAATTGTTCGGTTGGAGCCTGTGTGTTCAGACTACCATATTCGCTGCCCGACGTCAACCTACTTGCTCGCAGCTGTGTACTATTCAGTGCGAGTTACACTGCCGGAACTTTCTAACTTCCTTCCGAGCCACTTGCGGAAACAAAAATAGATTTGTTCTTTGTTGTTGTTGTCGTCGCTGTTGTCGAGTTTCACTTTTCGCGGAAATTCGCGCTTGCGAAAAACACAGTCCTCTTTGTACCCTTGAAAGTTGGTGTCTGTCGGTGCCAGAGATTCTAACTGTATCTCACCTGAACGCATCCATTATTTACAAATCGATAGTTAAGCCCAGTTTCATCTTCAGATAGAAAAAAAGTTTGGTGGAGCCCTGCGGAATAGACCTACCTGATATGCCCCTTTCTAAATGGGCGCAACTGACAGCGAGTTGCCCAGGCGTTTCCGTTATCTCTGCATGTCCAACCGGAACCTGGGGTGGTCTTTGTACGACACGTACTATAAGTTGAGTCTCCCGTCAATACCAATTCAGTTTGAAAAAGAACACTTGACTCCATGTGGGAATCCGTGTTTCCTCCATAGGAGAGAGATTTCGCTGGTCTTCCAGGAAAGTTCAGTTTGGCGAGAAATCTTAAGCTATCATTAGAAACCTTGTCTCTCATCACATACAACCATGTGAAGATTGCCGCGCAAACATAGTGGCAGAACTGTAAGCATGAGAGAACGTTCCTCTGAAAATTGACAATATGAACATGGTACACGCTGTGGCATGGTTCCGTCCGAAAACATCAGAGAAACCACATTCGTCCGCGGGACAGCACCATTGGTGAGGTATTGTGTTACAAAACTGGATTAGGCTATTCATAGGCAATGCTCCAACGGTGATGGCTTATACTGACTTCCTGTCTACCTGGCCTACCACATGCACACTGATGACCGTGACCCTCTGCTGTGGTTGACAGCGGTGCTATTGCAGACGAAGTCTATACGTCAAACTAGTGACTGATGTTTATGCATGCGAGTTTTCAGTTGTTGTTGTCGTTTTTTCGGTCTCTTCCGCGTAAGGCAGGAAAAATTTATCGCATGGGACGTGGTATGCCACTTCAGACATATCCTGTGGTAGGCAATGATTTTGCGCTTCCAACGGTCACAGCTGCCTTGTAACTTCTGGATTTTATCCTGTTGTTTCTAGACAGAACTATACTACTACCAAATTTAGGAGGATGTTGGGGGGATTTTAGTGCATTAGCTTCCGGTCCGATGGTTGAGGAATCTTGCTGAATCTATTTTCTACCGACAGCCTTGATGTTCCACAGCAGTGTTATAATTCGGTGGTGCAACTTACACTGGCGACCAACAGTCCAACGTCACTGTTCGTCACTTTCTAACAACGTCTAGCTAAAATACCCCCTTCGGTGCATAGTTGTCATGTCACCAACAACCAAGTAGCGCACCCGAGCTACCTATATTCCGCAATATCGCTGACACACTATTGCTGTTTCCAAAGATGAATCGAACCAGACAACTCACCTGACACTATATCGTCCAGCTGTAACACCCTTTGGGCGCCTAGCTGCCACGCCACCTGAAGGAAGCACGAGGGCTGGGATACTGCCAGGTTGCCCAAGCTTAGACAGGAGAAGCCGAGATGCAGAGGTCGGGTTCGAACCACGAACCTTCCGGTCAGTAAATTTGCGCTCTAATCACTGAGCCACCTCGCCCCTCACCTGAACTGTAGACCGGGAATTCACAACAATGACAAAAACCTCAATAAAGAATCCGTACTTTTTGAACTTTGTGGCAAAGCGTATTCCGTTGATTCCAATCAACATATATTGACAGATTCCCGTAAATGCCTTACAGATAGGATGAAACAGTCACTCAGAAGAACACAAAATGGTGGTAAACTAAGGCTTTCGTTTTACAGTTCAGTACTCAACACAAAACTCAAAGACAAGTTGTCCTTCAATGGCTGGTAGTCTTCTCATCTGTTTGCATGTGCTTCACACACTGTCTCGATCGCACGACCAGATGTTTGTGACAGAGGATCTGAGGAAATTATCAGAAGTCTCTTGGAATGGGGATTAAGAATTCAGGCTGCAGCTCACTCCTGAACCAGGCCACCGGGTCAAGTCGAACAATCAGTTAGCATCATTTATCAGGTTTCAAGTATTGGATCAAATATGGTTCGACAGTTGAGGCCAAAGGTAGCCAGCTGGATTGTTGTCAGACTACTGAGTTCAACTCCATGCACGCAGAAGCGACTTACTCAACCACCGATCGACCAACCAAGAAGAAAAGCGCTCTTTTCACACGACTACTATCCCTTCAGCTGTTTGGCTCCTGACTCTGCATTTGTTCATTGTGTTTTCTTCCTGTAAGTAAAATCAATCTATGGTGAAAAGGAGAGAAGCACTGTCCAGCTGTTTCATTCTCTCAGGAGTCATCAGCAGTGCGCATCGCATGCAACTCCAGGAAGTACCGAACCCGCAAATAATCTGAACACTGATCGAACACGAGCGGCTGATCAGTAGGGTGATTAGCCCACATTTAAAAAACATAGTGTCACTCATTCCTCAGTGGCGTAATCCCCATCATCTAGTCATGTGTTGCCTGGCTCCTCGAGGAAATCCCCATTGAAAATTCTCAAAACACCTCACACTACCAACAATCTATGGGTAGCTTGGAGCTTTTTTTTACAATAAATTTACATAGCTGTACCATTATGGCGCTTCTTTGCAGGAACAGAAGGGCTTTATCGTGTTCTTCGGCTACTCAGCGTTGGACAGCTTTCTACTGCACAACTATAGTGAATGTTCTCCTCAACTCACGTGCCAACCGGAGGTATAAGACCAGATTACCGAGCCTACAGAACTGTAGCCAAATACTAGATCAAGCTCTGTCAAAGATTATAATGGACCATAGGGTTCGCTCGTTCTCCTCAGCCAAAATCTGATTTATATTTCCAGTTTTAGGAGTAGTGTTTCAACTATGTATTTCTTTATTAGTTTTCGCATTTTCACATTTTCTCTACGGGTATGGATGTAATAAACCGCCATCGGGATTTTTAGCACCAACTTTTTTTAGTATTGACGTTCTGTCTTCTTATGGAGCTTGCATGAAAGCTGATAGACGGGAAATTCGGTATGAAACCGCTAGATCTCTTCGTCAGACTATAAACTTTTGAAAGACTCCCTGATGTTTTGCTGTTGAGGAAAATATTTGTAGCTTAAGTTGTATGGATGACTTGTGTTCTGTTCGCTAAGCGTCGCATTTCGTTTGCAAACGTGTTGTCTCTTTGACGTATACAAGCACAAACGCAACATTACTGAACGTTTTCGCAATCACGAACCGCTAAACAATGAGGGGACGGTATTCTGTTACGCACTTGACAACACCCCTCGACTGGTGACTAATTGCCAAGCTCAGCGACAAGAACACCAGCCACCCTCTGATGTTCCGCACATACTGTTTACCAGATTGACACCGATCGTTCTTTATCTTTATGCGAGGACCTTGAGAGGACTTTGCATATTACTTGTCTTCTGCGGGTGGTTGATCAACTGTCTGTTGATTTGTCTGTCAGCTGATCAGTCACCAGTAAACGTGCCTGAGCTCTCCATGTTTCGGCAAATTGCCAATCGTCTTTTAACCCGTTTGTTTTTCCTACAAATGACGGCGTATGTGCTACCTTAGGAGACGTCTGACACATAGTTCCTCGATATTTTTGTGACCTACAGAGATGATTTTTAATTGGCTTACTGCCACGTTACCGTGGTTTCACTGGTAGTTTTGTTTTCCAATTTCCATAGCGAATAATCAAACATTTATGATTGCTTTGTTCAGAGCTTAAGGTTTGTGCTGTCAACCGAGAGCTTTGTGATATGGATTCTCGTATCAAAACGTCAGCAGTCTGACAGTATTTTTAGCAGTTAGTTGTGCATCAAGTGATCCGATTAGGTTTATATGCTGGAAAATGTTTCAGGTTCTTAGATAGTAATTCTAGCGGTCCGAATCAAATCATGCTGCGATCCAGTATCCTTTTGCTGTTGAAATCTGTTTGGATCCGGCATTTGGTTTCTGTTCAAGGTTCGTACACAATCCCGGTAGAACCAATGAGAAACAGCTTAACAGTTTTAATCACTAGTCAGTTGTGCCGAGACGAATGTACCCGGCCTACAACCAACCTACCAGATTTGTTACAGTAGGATGAATTGAATAAAACGGATGAATCAAACGGCCACCTCGTTGAGCCTGGAAGCTACGAAATCCGAAAGGATTTATGAGCCTGCAAATAAGGCGTTATCTGCAGATGGCTCTCTTGTTTCAGATAAATTGTGAGGAACAGGGTACTGTAGCCCCACACAATATCATTTCAGAGGCTTTCGATATCAGAACTGTCAGGGTTCTTCGTAACCGCTTGGCTGATTTAGAACAAACACATCCTGTTAAATACAGGGTGAAAAACGCCAATTTGGAGTTTTAAAGTGACAAATTGCCTGCACTTTTAGCAATCAATCAGGAGTTGATCCATATACTTGAAGTTTTCATCAGCTCTGTCATGAGCTCTCAATGGAAGGCTGCTCGCTCTTGAGTCTACGTGCTCCAAATGACTTCACGGAGCATGATTATGGATGTGTGTGAACGTCCATCTTCACGATAGAGCTTATTATGTTGACGTGCAAACCCTCAGAAATGACGTTTTCTGCAATTCAACTTCGATTCTGCGCTGCACTCCTTATTTTTGCTTGGCAAACTGTTGCCTAAACCGATGTGATGACATTCACCAATTTGTCCAGTACTCTCAACACCGCCATTGTTTGGGCTTGATAGTTCATGGAAAATTCGGTAAACCCTGGCAGACTAACGATTCCATTCGGCAATTACTCAGTTGTCTGACGCGCCTGTTTATTTTTAGGTCCCCGGCTGTTTCACGGTCATATCATGGCCATGGCGGACGTTTATTCTCAAAAAACGTTTCGCTCAAAATGCTTTTTTCCTATCTGGTTCACCAAGATCAGTCACCAATCCTGTTCCGGAATGTCAGAAACGCCATGGGGATAATGTTGGACACTAGGTCTCATTCCTGTCCAGCTTAAATGTCAGACAAAAAGAGGCAGCTAAATTAGCGCACAGCTTGCCAGTTCCAAAATAAATCCAGGGCGCCACAGAACTAATCCAATGTGTCTTAAGTACTAATGTAAAGCGGTAATTGGGCAAGCAGTTGAGGGTTGCGTGTGGTCGTGCTATTCTAATTTAGAGAACACCGTAGGGGAGTTAAAATGTTGTAATCAGGGCTTTGGTTCATTTCCCCAGTTATTTTTCTCGTCCAAATTGAAATTTGTCGATAAGTGCTGTCGTCGCTTCAGTGACGTAACGGACCGAATAGCTTGGAATTAAGAATATGCATCAAATATGCTTCAGTTCCAAGCATTGTTTTCCCCCGTTCAGTGTATCGATTTTCGTACTTTGGTTTTCTCGCATAGCGAAACCCATGCTGGTTAGTGATTGCAATCGTTTTGACGGTTTGAATAGGGAAAGCACCAGGATCGGATGCAGTTTGAGCAAGCCAGTCGGTTCGGTTCACACTTGTTAGGTTCGTGAAGCTGAGTTTATGTGCAGCAGCGAGGTGCGCAATATATATTTGTCCATGGTTGCCTGGCTGGAACCCGACTGCGACATGTATGGCTCACGTTCGTTCAATTTGTAGTGCATTTTATCAGCCGGATTAGAGAAATAAGAGAGCTCCTAATCAATATTTGAGAGAAAGGGTACGCATGTAACTGTCAGGCATTTAGGAGATTAGTAGCAGTTGCTGTTCGTACAGTGTGAATACGGGGTGATCTATCATGAGGCTCCCAATGTCCAGCTGAAATTAAATGTGAGTGCTCTGTTTTCGGGCATATCTTTGCACACCTTGCAGCATGGAGCTGTGAAACGGTTCTCAGCAGATTGTATTAGCAGCCACTGGGCAGATTTCCGTATCTCAACCCTCGCGCTTCCTTCGGGTGGCATGGCACCTAAAGGGTGTTATAGTTGAACGACTGCTAACTGTTACAGGTTCCTGTATTGGTTGTTCTCATGCCTCAAACTACTTCATATATGAGAATGGACTAGCTTACCATCCACTTGCAAATGGGTTTTTGAATGTGATCCGTTTCTCTATCAAAGGGTGTTTTAACATTGAAGGCAAATTGGCAAGCCCCTTTGAAATTGAGTAAAATTTACACCCTCGTCAGTGATCGAATCACGTGAGTTCACTTCTTGTTTGGGACCGACTGACGGTCGGCTCATGCAAAATGAATGAGCATTGAATTGAACTGTCATCACAACCTTTGGATTCAGAAGTCGACGTCAACGTTTCGTTTATATGCATCAGTGGATCTTTGAGTGACCTGACGTATCTGCCTCGTTCCCGGAATGATAGCCGGTTTATCCAAGCTGGTTTATAAATCCTTAGGGTTAAAATAAGCACACCGAAATTCCACCAGGCGGTGCTTTTATGATGACAGAAGCCAGGGCGTAAAAATCTTTTTACAGCCGTTGGTGTTTGTACTTTTCAAGTTGCCACCTGACCTATCGTCTACCACTGTTGACCTCTTTATTATCTGCAGGAAAACAGAAAGGGATTGGATCATTCTGATCTTGACAACAGGTTGGTGTTTTTTCATTCCAAAGTGAAATGAACAAATCACCTCCCAGAGGCTTATTACCATGACCTCCAGGATGGCCTATCAGATTCTGGTTGCCTGTGAAAACGCTTAAAAAAAACCTGAGTGAACGCCAGTGTTATTATGACCAGTATTATTATTGGTAGTAAAAGTAGCTTAACAGGTTTGAACGGAAACAAAAAAATGCATTGATTGATTAAGTTTGACTCCAGATTCGTATCAATTAAATTCGATTGCGTCACCTGTTTCGCAACCGCAGGACCGATCCGTGTCAAATCGCTTTCAAAGCTTCACCGATTTGATTGACGTGACGGAATGGTGAACTGTAATCTGGAGAACATGCGGTGTCTTGTGGTTAAGACTAACGAGGCCGGTTTACTGGTTCTGTGGAGCAGTTAGTGAGAATCATCGATACTAACTTTCTCAGAATCACTTGTCTAGTCCTTGAATACAGGCTTGACCGTAAAATTCAGTAGTCTTGATTGGTCACGGGACATAATTCAAGTCGACTGAATATCCTTGATTGATTAGTACTTGAAGTGTAGGTTTATAAAGATGTCCATCTTCTTCTGTCGTCTCTTGATTAGCACCTGCTATCAACATCGATGAACTGCCAGGCTATGATAGTTTTCAAATCCCTCTCTCCTAAGTAATACCTTTCGTTCAGCTTTTCGTAGTCGCTATTGTCGCATTGTCTGTCCTGTTTTCTGTTAAGTGTGAATGCACGTATTCACTTATTCTCGAACACCTATGTTTTCACTTGGCGGATATCTTCCACAAGTCGACCAACGCCTATTCACTAACCTCATGTTTCATTTTCCGACTGCATATCTAGTATGGGCCACAACTAAAAAACTTCCTCTGACTGTCCATTTTTGTTGAAATTTCCACCCTCACACACACGATTACTCAGCTGTTAGGGGATATGTGTCAACAACCTACCGCCATAATAACCGTCATAAATATGCTAGCTAGTGGCGGCAAAATGCTATTGACGAGGAAACATACACAGCTTGAGGATGAGCGTTAGGTTGATGGAATATTTGGACGGCTTCCATGTCAACCTTTGGTAGATGGCATTGTTCGTTCCCCAGGATGATATATGTCACTTGTCTAATGTTGTATGCGCTCCTACCATGAATTGGAGGGTCGAATAACATCGTTTCTAGCGGTCTGAACTCCTCCATACATTCCTCCCAAGTATGGCATTTGCCTTCCATTATCATAAGTGGTGAACTGATTCGGGATTTCTCTGTCCTCTGATGAACCGATAGACTTCTGTTAAAATGCGCTTTATTAGCAGCACGTGTGTGAAAGACCGATAATGATAATAGTGTGTAGAGTAACAACCATATCTTCGCCCACCTATTAACTCCTTTTCTCAGCTGATCATTCATCTAGCTCACCGCAAGCGGCCAGTCATATAAGACCGTAGAATCGATAAAAACCGCAGTGATAAACTTTAATGCTCATGGCTACGGCAATTACCGAGTTGTTTATACTAATCACTCAGCTGTTCGATACATAGCTGCCGTGGAAATCTAAGAAAGCAATATGGCTGATGTTGCCAAATTCCACAAATCAAGATGGAGGTGATCGTAAAACGTTGAATGAGCTCAAAGCATGTCCGTGGTTGGCACTACAATTCATGAGCCCTTGTAATATACCATCATTTCCTATCTGGTCTGATTCTATCTCCACTTTCCCTCAATACTACACTATACATGCCACACCATACTAATTACTACGGTGTGCTATGCTGTGCTATGCTACAGTGTACTGTACTATCTTCAAGCCTGTGGAGGTCAAGGGACAGTAGAACAGACAACGATTAGTAAAACTGGGATGATTTTAACAATGGCCATCGCTGTATTCGTATGCGCCTGCATGTGTATCGTTCTTATGGAAACGAATTTTATCCAAATAGTATGACTTCCATTGCGATGTGTCATCGTTGCGCAAAAAATGCATGTATTTGACCTAGATGTAGGCAGTTAAACCCATAGGCCCTGAGTAAATCTACGCGGACAGGTGTGCTTCATCGTCTTTGTAGGTAGAACAACAAGTCCTAAAAGCCGATGCCTCGTTTATCTTGAACAAAGTCTAAAATGGAAGGAGGCAGAGACTTTGTCCCAGTACATTGCAGGCGCTTCGCGACATTTCCTGATCCTCAGTAAGGTAGTCCAGGTAGGAGCCTAACAACCAGAAAACCACTAAGTTGTAGCCACATCTTGCAGCCTTTCCTGCCGAGCACGTGCAGAACCGACGGGACACGGAATTGTCGTAGTTGATTTTATTACCTTCTTCTGCCACGTCATTGTTTGACCACCGCTCTGGTTGCGCTACTCTAAATTAAACACGAAAAGTGCCAAAGACGTAAAGGGCATAACTTTCACCAATCCATCGTGCCGTCGACCTCAGTTCCGGTTCAAAAAGTGAGGGAGGATTCAGTGATTTTATTCCTCTGACCTCGAGGGAATTTTTCGCAGCCACGATTGTTGGTGATTGGAAACTCGTGCCTGATTCTCAGCAATTGTGTGTAATGTTCCACAGTTTGAATAGATGATACTAATAAATAAATAACTAGCAATCGTTCAGCTGTAACACCCTTTCGGTGCCTAGCTGCTGTGCCATCCGAAGGAAGTACGAGGGCTGGGATACTGCCAGGTTGCCCAAGCCTAGACAGGAGAAGTCGAGAGGCAGAGGTCAGGTTCGAACCGCGGACCTACTGGTCGGTAAATTCGCGCTCTGACCAGTGAGCCATCTCGCTTTCAAAGTGAGTAAGAGTGTGAGTGTGTGTCTAAGAGAGTGAGAAAAGTGAGTATCATCTATTCAGATGAGTATCATCATCACTAACGGTCTATAAATAGCTCAAAGGAAGAATAAAATTACCCCGATGAGTGGAACTCACATCCGAGAAGTCATAACTCAAGGAGCCAGTCAGCACATGTGACCAAGTGATGTGGATCATGTGACTGAAGGATAAGTGGCACTAAACCCTTTCTGAGTGCTGATCAGCCACTCGTGACCGGAAGGTTAAGCGTTCAAGCTACTAGCCAGCAGGTCACGCATTCGAGACTCCCCAAAGTTTCGTTAGATGCGCAGCGCTCAGGATGCTCGATAAGGATGAAACAACTGTAAGGTGCTTCTCGGCTTTTAGCATAGATTAGCTTCTCTCACAGGAGGAAACCTCCATCAAGAATTCACAAATCTCCTCACACTACCAACAAATTTAACAGCTGAACATCCCGATTTTTGTGGAAATGCATGTGATCAGGTAGTCACACTGTCACCATTTTTTCCATTTCGTGACAGCGCCTTTAGTATAAGAACGCAGATGTTGATTATGAATACGAGCAAAATTGTTTCACACAATTTGCTAGCGCTTCGGCAGTGATACAACGAATTCTATACTGGAAGTGTCCTACTAAACTTGATATGACCTCTTGTTTATTTAGTCCTAATAGTACGATTGGCTGTTCCTTTATGTAATGATCCCATGACACACTAGATCAATAGATCTATGAACACTCAAACGCGATAGTTATTTATTGTCCCAACGTTGGGTCGAAGGATGTACACCAGTCACCTGCGATAGGTTGTTCTCCCTTCGAAATACCCTCCGTGTTCGAACCAATGACCAGTGTAGTTCGTGCTCTAAACTACGTCAGTATTGTGTCTAGAGTGACAGGCCCAGTATTGATTCATTTGGCGCTAGGCGAGTGCATACGATAAACAACTACTGGAAATCCCAAGTCCGTTTACTTTCTGTGTGGCCAGGAACAGAATTATTAGCTTTTGACCCGGAGAAATATTAAGGTGTACTTGAAGTAATAATGGCCCGCCTTCTAGTTTGCAGATTTCCGATAGACAACCTTTGTTAACAGCTAAAAATCCCATCGTCTTGGTTCACTGTTCTCATATCAAATAGAACTATGAACGTATAGGTTCGTCTTATATTTCTTTCCGCATGTTGAAAACACGCACACTGGACACCTTCAGAGGGTTCAACCGCGGGGCAGCTGTTTTAGCAAATTCTGCAACCGACTTGGTGGATAATTGTCATGCAATTTGCACTTTACCCACCCCAAATGGTGGAGAAGAGAAACTCGGGCAAAAACAACTGACTGTCGGTTCCCATCCCAAGCGAATGTCACGTTCCGTCTCAGAATCAGCTAATTTTAAACGCGCATGTCACAAGAATATTGATCAAATAGTCTCCGAGCGGTCCGCTCTCATGCTGGGGGCAAATGTTAAACAACCTTAACTTTTGAATGTCTCGTCGCCTGTCATCCGAATTCAACAACCGAGTCGTATGCTGTCTGTTCTACAAGTCTGTCATAATTAGGTGTATGTATTTGGGTCGTAAGTAAGAGAATACGGACACTATCTAAACGTAACACACTTCGCATAAGTTTACTGAAAACGCTTTGACGTTCTGCTACCAGTTTTGCCCTTCCTAAAGCTCATCATAGGCGAGAGTTTCAGCTGGATTCATTGGAGCCCTCCACTAAAACAAAGTTAGTTCTCAGATGAAAGTATTTGATGAATATCTACATGTTTTTTTCATTTCGGAAAGGCTACTGTGAAGATGCAGTGATTTAAGCGATATAGATTTTGATGAAAACGGCTAATAGTTCAAAGCTGGGTGGGAACGATGATCATCTTTGTGTTTTACATGAGGACTTGTAATCATGCAGCTCATCGAATGAACTAAAGACTGGGGGCCTGAACTATGATTGGTCAGTTGAATAAGAACTGTCCAGCCATTCTCATTCGTTTTACTGTGTTGCCAGAGCTAACAGCCCAGTCGTACGATTTGTACTTATAGACCTTTTTAATGCATTTACAGGCCCAAATTCACGTCAATTTCATGTCTTCATCCTAACTTCTGAATAGCCTCTTTAATTTCTTTACATTCGTAGGAATAAAATGTTAACTTCTGGTCGAAGTTCAATATAATAATTTGCCAAATGAAAATGAGTACTTACATTTTTTACAACCGTTTACACTACTTTTGGTCTCCTGGTCACGATTGATAAGTGTTTTTGACAAACACACTTGTTTGCATATCAATTTGGTTTTCATAGGATACTCATCTGAATCTCTTGTATATGATATTCTTCAAGTGAACGTGCTGCGCAAAGGACGTCTCATGTATCAGTTGATACGAGGCTCAAGATATCGTAGTATATTTTCATAAAGGAAACTTCTCACAAGGTCGCTGAAAACTCTTCGACAGTCCGCAACCGGTTTCGCCCACCTTCGGACGAATGTCGTGCCAAATGAAGCATGAGGCGGCCTTTACGCGGCGCATTCAGTTGAAGAATATAATAAACAAGGGATTCAAATCAGTCTCCCGCGAAAACCAAGTTGATGTGCAAATGAGTATGCCTTCCGAAGTTCTTTCAATTTGGGTTCAAGTAGAACGTATGGCTGACTGAAGGGAAACTCGGGGACTGCGCTTACCTGAGGAATCCGAAGAAGCGCGAAACCGGTCGTGGGCGGTCGAAGAGTTTTCGGCAACCTTGTGAGTAATTTCCTTTATGGTAAGTTTTTTTGTTTCATACCTCTGATAAGACGTGCCTTGATCAGGAGAAGACGAATTTCGAGTGCTATTTACTACAGGGTACCGGGATCGTTTGCTTGAAACGATTTTTCAAGTTTTCGACTTCAAGAGAGGTAGTTAATTCATCATTCGGAGGTAACAACCGCACTCGTGGCTCCCCATATTCAGCGGTGACCAATGTTTGGTCCATTCAAAACTGAGGTGCTCCAAAAGTGCACCTATAATCGACAGTCAGTTGTGCTTTACATATACGTATACATGTTCTGAAATCAAGACTTAGCAACCCGTGCGTAAACACTCAGCACACTAGGAGTCCGAGCAGTGCTGTCCAGCGATTTGTTAACCAGCAGTACGCATTTCACCAATCCATGGAAGATATGAGGTTATTGGCCACTTAGCTGTGCTTTACTGATCAACACTGGGAGTAACAATGCCCAGACGTGAAATCGAACTAGTTTCCTTAATTCGCGTTATCCTTGTTACATGATGTGATGCTGATTGGCTCATCAACTGAGATCTGTTTACGCAGAAGGCTCGCATGACGTTCGGGATTTCGGTCTTCTAGACAAGATGGATCATCTCTTGTAAGCCGTGATAATAGTTGGTACCAACATGGAGTAAACAACTAGGCGGACGTATTTTACACAAAGTTTTATGGAAGAAAACGCATTGAGTAAACGAGACTTGTCTTGTTCTTACCTGGGGTTCTATTGAGGATTTCGGGGACGAGAGGTCAGAAGTCTCACATCGGAAGTTGATCCATAAGAGCAGAATTTCCGACCGGCCCCTTCACGGACGTTCTGAAACAGACTTATACGCGCTCCGTCTTTACAACCAAGTTGTTCACCGACAGATGTTGTTTCTGCCTGGTCACGAGCCGATCAGTGGCATCTTTATTTTTGTCTCAAGTGACAGTTGCGACGTACATCACACTACTCTGATGGTAATAAGGGGGCAGACAACTGGTTAATTCTAGTTGTTTGCATTGATCATGTTCTAAAACAGCACAAGCAGGAGCGGACATGAAGTCTTTTTGGTGATCTACTCTGTTCAGGACTGGAACAACACTAATACCATCATGACACTTGGCTACCTCTCCTTGGGCAATCTCTGCAATCCTAAAAATAACTTTCAGGAGTTGTATGAGTTGCCAAACAGATACAGAGTCTCCGTTGCCATAGGTACGTCTCTTTGCATTTCCGGATTTCTCGCAGAGCTGACTGGCATGGGGGACTGAAAGTTGTTCAGAAGCCTTCTAAAATTCATTAGCGTGATGATGAGACACGTCTTCGGCTGAATGCCCATTTTTATTGGATGGTCACGTGACATTGTCCACATATGTTTGTTGTTCAAGCCTGACTTTGACGTTGAGAAAATAGTCGACTGCGCAAAAATCCGTATCACAAGGATTGGGCTATCCATTTAATATTCCGTGTCACGAGTCGTCATGATTCCAGACAAAACCCTGTACTTTGATTTTGAATGTATCATTTCAACACGAGTATCCTGCAGTGGTTTGTGACCCGAGAAAGGTATGCTGAAAGGAGCAGGACAAAATTCCCTAACATGGTTTCTTACTCGGGACACTCGGTGAAAAAGTTTCCCATTTTTATCGTGTTTTCCTTAATCCAGGGTTATATACTAGCTTTCTCCAGTGTGGAAGGCACATCCAGTCACTTTTTCCCGGCAGAGTTGGCGATCTTTGTGTGCAGCTTCGTCAAACCAACAGAGTTTTGGGTGGATGTTCTCAAAAGCGCTTGCCGTATTATTCAAGTGTAGCAAAAAATCAGTTCTGTACTTACGGTTCTTCGCAGTCTGGATTATAAATGAGGTAGTTGGAACCGAATGACTGCATAGGTTGTGCTGGCTTGGCCACGTGCTCCATATGCCAGTCGACCGACTTCCTCGAAGGGTTCTTTTCGCGCAACCACGCGAAGGGTGGAAACAAGCCAGGGGAGCAAAGTATGAAAGCCACTACTAGCAAACTCAGTTGCGCTGGTCATTGCCGTCTCCCTGGATGGAGACCTCGAGACGGGACACATCACTGGTAAGAGAGATTGTCAGAAATGGCCCAGTCGCGCCCTCAATGGCTCTCGTGCATCCAAGCTATTGCCTTCAGTGCATAGCTCCCTTTCCAATCTCCTCACTTAAAAGTCCACTGACAACCCTGTATTTACGCATCAATTATATCAGCTCCCGCTTCCAAGGCGCAGCTACCTACCCCACCTCCACAAATCGTCGGTGAACGAAACTGGGGCAGTTTTAACCACTGTACGACAAGTACGCGGTTCTCACAGCTGCTGCTGATGATATCTGCAGAGTACCCAAGCAGCGGCTGACAATCTGTCCGTTGTAAGGAACACAAACAGCAAACTTCACAATACCTGATGACACAGCAGAAAACGTTGGTGAAATACTGTAAGTTATCAAGTCCAAGTGTTCCGATAAGCAGTCACGAAGCAGTAGTTTTGACGAGAAGACCGCTCAGCAAACAATGATCACAACAGTACTGCCCTTAGACATAGTTTATATGGAGAGGATAGTGTTGAAAGTTATGAGTGTCTCGAAGCTGTAACATACCAATCCTGAGATCTCTTTTTTGGTGAAAGCTCTGAAAATCTTTGAACATCATGAATTCGAAGCCAATGGTGCAGCACTATCTAAATTGTGGAACCGACATTCTTCTGGTTCGATGGTTGGCCGCACCAGAGGAGAGAAATCTACTCGCAGTTTGTGCGGAGACCACGAACCGATTGGTGCAGTTGAGAAAAAGGAAAATAGCCTCTGTCATTTCGGTCGAATAGATAAGCGATGGGCAGCCTCTCTGTTTTTGTCAGCGTTAGACGAGTTGTTTAACGGTCGTACTTGGATTGGAATAGGTTTATTTTAACAAGAATACTTTGCCTCATTTTCAAAACAAATTGGCATATCCAGCCTATCTTCCTGTGGGAATCAAATGAACTTCATTTCGGCATTTTGTTCCCCAGTCAGATTTTTAGTGTACAGGCTACCCTAGGTTTTAGGTATTCAAACTAACGTGTCTGATATTGAGCTGCCTTCGAATTGTATTCAAATCACACTCTATTACTTACAAATAATGTGTCATCCTTGGGACGAAGAGGAAGAATCAACAAGCTTTTTCAAGAAATACACTCATTTGCAAATCAATTTGGTTTTACGAGAGACTCACCTGGAACCCAGCTGAATTTCTCGTTTTTGGTGTTTCCATGCAACTGAATGTGCTGCACCAGGCCGCCTCATGTTCCAGTTGCTACGATATTCTAGATATCGCGATGTATGTAATTTTGCGCAATGTACTACTCATAAGGTTGCTGAGTGTTGTTTTAGTGAGAAGGGTTTGATGTTCGATTGAACTGCTGGTCAATCGCTTGGGTTTTAGGAAATGGCCAACCTTTCAAACAATCCAGTTGGCCACTAATCTGCTGGCAAATTAGGTGGGTTTATTCAACCATACCCAAGTGTCTTTGTGAAGCAACCCATTTCCGTGATGAGTGGAGCACGAAATCAGGCTACTCACAAAGACTAATTGCTTCGTTTTTATCATGATGTGTTTGGGTTTTAGTGTCCCTCAGTTTGTTCTCTGTGTGCCCACGCACACACACAAACACACACACAACGTCGCATTATTGCACAAACACCGGATAATTGCATATACTTTTCTTACGACACAAACAAAAGTCTGATTTTTTACACACATGTAGTTGGCGAATGCAAATGTATAACGCGAGCACCGTTGGTCAGTTATTAAAACAAATTTAGATAGATATAAAACACTGGGCTGACGGGAGGGGTACACATGTCATATTGCTGTTTGAAACAGTCGAATTTTCTTGGTTTTTGGAACATCTAAATTTTAAATACTGAAATCCGAACCCCCTACTCTATGGGACGCATAAGCAGCTATAACTTTCGGCTCCGTTAAGTGAGTTTTTAGCGAACAACGTGTCACAGAGTTACGAACTTTTCATCAGAAACGGCTCACGTTGAGGGACATTTAGTTGCACGTTATCAGTCGGCTTCTAGGTCAGCTCTCATCCGTGGGCTACAAGTGCCTATTTCTCCGAACTAAAAGACCCGACTCTCGACCACGCATGTGTATTAGCGCTATACGGACTTGAACAATGCACAACATTGGCGCACCAGACTGATAATCTTGCTGGAAAAGTACAGAACTTTCACCGCTACAACGGGGTCTGGAATTCTATGAATTATTGGAAAGATACAGAGCAACACAGACTCAAACGTGCCGCCTGGAAGAGTGCTTGAAACCTCCATTGAACTCTGTCCGGGTTAGATTGTAGGAGCGGTAATCGCTACAGTGCGCATCAGGTCTAAACTAGGCCAAGGTTAAAAATTCCCTAGGATTAATTGCCATATTCAAGAAAGAATGAAACAGGCTGTGAATCTTGTCAGCTGCACTTTTAAGTAAATCGATGTAATCTATAATGATAGAGTAATTCTCTTTTGGATAACCCTGTTTGACCAGTCCGAATTTCGCAAACGGAAAAATTCAATTCACGATTGCTGAAATGGACCATAAAACTGATTCACCTATCAGTAGGTTGAATACCTTGCTGTTCCCTCTGAGCCCAGCAAACTGGCCGCACAGTAATGCAGCGATCTACCGAGATATGGTCATAGCTGCGCAACATCAAGATATGTTTAGGCCCAGTCGGGGTCCGATTCGAGAACGTCCGGGGACAAAGAGCGAGATGGGTTTACGCGGATGGACTACCCAGTTGGCGTTTTTCATCATCCACTAATCTGCAAACTGTGAAGCCAAAAAGTAGGAAATTTGGTCAAAAGCGGATGTTTTATTCATGATAAATGAAAGCCGTTGCATTTTCTCCTTATCCCGATGTATTTCGGGTTGTCCTACCTGAGTGCTTCCAGGAGTATGCTGCAGCTTTGGAGCACACGATTCATGAATAGTTATTGTAATCAAGTTCGTCCTCAAACCCAAATGTATGATCATCGGTTTAGATGTCAGTATTCCAAATTTCACTGCCCTAATTACTTAGGTGTCCGAGGAATCCCAGAAAACCAGACGTGTCTGACAGCCTTTTGTTCACTCTGTACTTAACGAAAATGAAGCACTGCTGGTGGAATCTTGGAAGCAAATCTGTAGTAGTACTCCTACAGAAATACTACCCTCAAATTGATACAGACAGTTATAGTACCGAACACAACCCAAGTGCTGCAGACTAATGGGATGAAATATACACGAACTATCCCTTTTCTACTGGTGAGACAGACCAAGCTGAAAACAAAATATCCAACAGTCACTTGTAGTGTACCCGGAAAACGCATAATCGGTTCTCTTCAAGTCACAGCTTTTCCACCAATCAACCGAAATTTGTATGTTTATGTACCCCTGCAACACAATATTCTGCCCTTTTCTCCTCTCAAAGAAATTTATTCCATTTGTATGTAGAGTAAGATTAGCCTGTTGGTATGTGGTGCGAAAGCTCGATTTTCGTTTTTTTGTCTAGTTGTGTAGCTCTAAAATTCTTAGCCTTGCTCCATCTTGCAAAAACGTCAACTGAATCTGTCCCCAATGACTAACTCTCCAGTTAATAAGTCAGCCTTCTTTAGGTCCTCCTTTCACATTTTAAGTAACCACACTCAAATAACGGTGGGCGAGAGATGGGCCAAAGTCCAACAATTGCTGGCCTCCCTTAGGGTCCATCTTTGTGTGGAACGCACATAAGTCATAGCCGTTGCGTAATGTTGTTTTTCAGCTCACTTGGTGAATTAGCTTCTTTGTAAGAGATTTCCATTTGAGGAGATTACTGCATCTTGTTTTAAGAGGCAGATTGTGTTTCCGGTTTGATCCTATCCACCTATGATGCTGCTGCTGGTCTAACCGGTTACCTCTCACCGCATGAACCCATGGTTTTTGTGCGAATTCCGCATGTGGCATGATTCATTTTCTGGACGCAGTCTGTGTTTTGATTTCGAGGCTGTAAAACCAATGAGACCCATTGAGTAAATCAAACCAGATCGTATGAGTTTTGGCTACTTTGATACTTGTTCATGTATATCCGTCAAGAAAAATGCGGTCTAAGACGGCACATCACGCTACAAGCCCCTGACCCTTGTCAAAAGAAACCCAAAATATGGTGAAACAATGACTGATTAAAAGAATATCTGGATCTCGTGGATCGCCACCTGGGCTCCACCTGGGTTCGATATTTTTTGAGGGAATCGTTCTGGTTTAGGTAAAACACCTAGCTTTATTTCGCAGTCGAACCATGGAGTTTACAACTGCAGGCAAAATATCGGCTGCCAAATATTCGTCGAAGCTCGCAAAGACTTTAGGCAACAAATTCTGTCAAATCTCACTCAACACATTATTTGCAAGATTACTAAAATGATGCAAGTATCACTGAAGTGTTGTTTAATCCCCTTTTTTGAGAGCTTCCGTGAAATAGCACACCGAGATATCCAGTATAAGTGGTCGTATTCAGTTAGGCAGCTCTCAGTTTTAGTGTCTGCTTAACTGAAGTACAGCAATTTTTGTTTGGTGGAGGCTTTTTTACACCAAAACATTCCCAGTGCTTCACTTCCTCTCCATCAGTTATGACTGGGCTTCTACATTGGATGATGCTTTGGAAATCATTTTTCTCACATTTCCATCGCAATATTCAACTTACGGTCGGGTTTATGGGGTGTAAATTCACGGCATGCAGGCAGTGACAACACCACCTTGAGTAAAATTCAAATAGTTTGAAAATGAGCTTACTTTAAGGTTGAATAATTATTCATATTGCATTGAATACTCCACGCTAGTTTTCAACTTCGAATGATAGATGTCTCGACTGACAGAGTGTAAGAGCTTGGGCAATCATTCAGCTCAATCATGCATGAACTCTCTAAACAGCCAATCACTCCTTGAGCTGCCGAATTTTCTAACTCCTCAACGCACGATAGTTTCAGGGTACGCCAAATGCGTTGCCAGATTTGTTTTTTTCTTGTTTGCTTGTTGCCTCCTCGGCGTCCGATTCTTTTATCGAAATTTTTGAAAATTATTTAGCATATGAAAAGCGGTTCCAAAAGTTGCTAACTTAAGCGAATTCCACTCAGAAAATGGTCCTGTAAATAGCCCCAATATGAACCTTTTTACTGGTTTCACCGAATGAGGTGAGCATACTTGTGAAGCGGTTACTAAAAAAGAGGTAGGCAATATATCACTCTCAATTAACAGATTTATCTAAACAATGCACTGATATTCTTGGTTACCGTTGCCATAACCATGACACTTGGTGTATTTTCAGCATCAGGGGAAATTTGTGCCGTTTTCTTAGCCCTGTATTTGAGCGTGTTGTGGATCCCAAAACCCAACTTTTGAATATTCATGCGCAAATTTTCTCAGTGCTGCGGCACAAACGTTCGCTTGTGTCTATCCTGTCCGATTGTTGTGTTGTGTGAATATGATCAGAGGATGCTCGAAAGCAGAGTACTATACAAATGATGCATCACTGGAGGCACCCAAAAGGCACTTTTTCGTTCAGAAACTCGCAAAACAGACCGGACAGAAGAATCTCGGGGAGTCCACAATATGGCTTACAAGCTTCAGCTTATCATTAGGAATACAGACCATTCACGGAGGTCAGTCACCTCTTTTCCCCATGTCTTTTTATCTTCCAAGAACGTTTTTGGTATCAAAACTACACGTTGTGTTACGCAGTTATTGATCCTCATTGTGTTGCGGTTGACGCTATCCAATCAACACCAGCCACCCGCTCAGGTCACGTGAGATCTCCTAAACAACGCATGCAGGTTTGCCACAGTCTGTTTCGTGTATGCTGATGCTTTACCTTACGTTTTTATCCTTCATGAGAATCGTCAAAATCTTGGATGGTTTCAGTCAGTCAAACTGCCTGACAGGTTTCGTCGCAAAGCCTGAGTCAATAGACTTCCAATAGTCATGATAATACACCACTTGTAAGTGGTATCTTACGGAGAGAAATATTTCAATATCTTCAATATCATTCTAGCTGAAACATGAGACAATCCTTGAGCACCAAAGGGGGTTGAATAAAATTATAAACAAGGTATTTATTCGCGTTTGTTTTTGAAAATATCTTAATTTGCAAGTGAGTATATAACTCCATTTTTGTTCATATCCACTCTGCTCACATGTAGAGTTAGTGACTGTGGAGCATCGGTCATATTTGAGAAATGTTAGCCAAAGGGGCCAGATTACCGATTCTGGTGATTTTCGCGGAGTAGCCTAACCACATTTTGCAAACAGCTGGTCTAAACTAAGTTTTACGACAAGTAGAATTCTTCCGCCCTGCGGAAACCACCATTTGTGGACGTGAAAATGATCTCTCTGTGATGTATTCCTCATTGAGTACGAGGCCAGTATTTTTGGGCTCGTATGCTTAGTGCTGAAAGGCAGAATTTACATTATCAGTAAGTTATAATTAACTGGGAGAGGAAGAATAATACTTACAGGTTGCGTGACCCTTCCAGTGGCGAAATCGTCACTCGAGGAGACAGACAACCTGTGGCCGAATGGTGTGAATCCCGTGATTGAAGGATGCGCGTGGGTACCGATAATTCCCACCACTGAGTAGCCGTTCATGGCCGAATGGTTCAGTCTTCAACTGTTAGCCGAGAGGTTGCAGGTTCAAATCTCCCAGAAGTTAGTTGGGTGATGAATCCCAATAAGGATGAAGTAGCTGTACAGTGTTTCGCTGCTTTTTAGCACGGACTTACAGAACGAAATATCGATTGACTATTACTATTCTCCTGAAACTTTGCAAGCATGCTGACACCACAATGGACAGTTCGGACGGTTGTCCCAGGATCCGGTGTGTGTGTGTAGGATTATGCCAATGCAGCTTAGAGTGCGTAGGAGCTATAAACCGATTTTAACAGTGTTTCATCAGTTAAACCCATCCTGTGATATAAACAACCGGCCTTCAGTGTACTTCTAGGGTGCTTTTTATACTGTCGTCGAACGTCCTAATATAGTGCTGATTTCTGTCGATAATAGGGGTAAGCCTGTGTTTTATGGCTGAATAGTTACTCCACCAAAATCCAGACTTTATTTATATGAGTATAATAGTTTAATTTGGTTTGCACAGTCAGCAAAAGCGGTTTTCGGTAAGCCGTGACACTTTCCGACAATGACCAATTCAGCTGTTCTTCAGGTAGATACCACTGTAGGTCACTTGTTTGCACGAGGTGGCAGACCGTCCGCCACACAGGGTCACGTTTTTCATTGGTTAGCCATTAATACACTATCTTTGGGCAGCCCATCAATTGAAAGTCATTATAGGTGTTTGAGTTTGAAGTAGACGATGAGGGTAATGGACAGTTGAACACTAGTTTTCTTTCACAGGCACCGATGGACTAGTTGATTTAACCGTTCTTCGGGAAATCAGGCATCCGCAGGTTGTGCTATCGTGTGTCATATCGGGTAGTGTTCAGTCCCCAGGTGCGTCCCTCGCTTCCACGGTGCTTTTACTTTGGAGGATTGTCATGAACGAGAAAGAAATTTGCTTATAATAGTGTTTCTGATCCGGTCGATTAGCTGCATTTACCCTACCGGTATGGGCAAGACCTCAGCTACAGCATAATATGAGTCGACCCTAGCGTCTTCATAGTGAGCAATCTCAGCGGACTGTAAGCGGAGATAGTCTTCTAATCAAGTCCCATTGATCTATACAGCGGTGCTTTGGCAGCATTCTGTCGGGCGCAGCTCATCCATCTCATTCAGAATGGGTACCATATATTCGACAGTGATGTACTTTAACAATATCGCGAGCTTCAGGCTGCGTATCCTTTCGGACAGTTTGGCAGAATATGACTTGATAGAAGGAAATCACAGAGATGAAGATATATCTAGGTTCTGTTGATGCCACAAGCTTTTCAGGATGGAGATGTTGTGGTCTCTACTGGAGTTAACCAGAAACGTTGAAAGATACAGCCACTGACCATTATCGCTAGATATCAAGTGGTCAGTTTCTATCCCGGTCGTCCAAGTGGATGTCTGGAAGTGTGAACGCCTGGGATGTTTGTATCAGACTGTCACCAGGACTCTTTCTGGTTTTCACTTTTTTCGTTTCTTTATAGTGAGGAATAATCTGAATACCGTGAAATAGTTGTATGATATGTGGCCTCCCCATTGTATTACTGTCAGTAATGATGATTATCCTTAGTTAGTTCGCGATGTAATTACTTCTGTCGGAGAGAATCACCTGTGCGGACTGACTGAAAGCTATCCGTTATGAGTCCCGCACTTGCTGACCGAGATAACTAACAAAAGTGTTCTTTGTATAGACGTAATGCACTACTCATAAGGTTGCTGAAAATTCTTGGACAGCCCACGACCTGTTTCGCCCTTCTTGGGGCTCATCAGGTAGGCGCAGTCCCCGAGTTTCCATCAACCTTATGTTCTGGATTCAATACTTGCTGACCGAGAAAACCAACAAAAGCGTTCTTTTCTGACAGAGTCAACAACTCCATTGACTCATTGAAGAGCACCCTTGGTGATAAAATGAGCCCCACCACCTAAGAAAAAAATATTTTATCATGCTTGTATATAGGTGGGCACACAAACAGCCAGTCCGAGCCATGCTGATTAAGATGCTGGACAAATTTTTTGACCAGCACCCTGACCTGCTGGTTTACTGCCTAGAAGTCGACTGGCGATTTGTTGCCCTTTTAATATTACTGGATCTTTAGAATTCACAGACGCACTGTTTTTTTCCGGTACATTTGGAATAACACATAAATGTGAAAAGCTCTTGTCCAGCAGCTGTGGTCATTTGTGATCAGAACGTGTGGGGAGCGTGCAAGTTCGTTCATGGTGTTTTGAGATTTTCGAATGTTCCCGAGTCAGTCGAGAGTATGTTTTCCAGACCACTTGACTGTTGTCAGCCACCGGGAGAGCACCATACACATAACAGTGTGAAGAACATCGAAACACTGGCGATTTCTAAATAAGCGTTTTGTGAAATGGCTGAAATGATGGTTTTGTTGTTGTAACTGAATTCATGAACAGTGGGTTGACGAAAACTCACGGATAGCTGACAACTGGTTTCGCTGTTTTTGACACATCAGGCGAGACTATTCATTCTTACCTTGTACTTCAACACCAATTCGAGCCAGTGTGCTGATCAGCACTCTATTGCAAATAAAGTTGGCGTTGGTGGAGGAATTTGACTGACTCAACATCTTAAAAGTTGAGAATTAAACAACGATCCTGACTAGTTACTGGTAATCAGATTCCCAACAAATTTCAGCGCACCTAATAAACTGAGCGAAAATAGTGAACACATAATAGGTTGGTAATTGCTCAGTTTGAGGGTTTAAACTTTGGACGTGAATATCAGCCAGTTGAATACTGCTCAACAACCTGAACACTCCCGGAAATAACGCCCAAAGGAATATGTTTCAGGCCAAATCACCCCTACTGTGTACTTATCACTCTTCAAAACTAAAAGCCGACTACTTTGTAATTCTTGCGCCCTCTGTGAAAATCGTGAACGGTTAACGACACAGTCCGATCTCTGTTCTCAGCGTCATCCACTCTCCGTCTGGAAAATAAAAACAACTTGCAGTTTCTAGCCCTTCCCATTTTTGTGTATCTGTTCTAGCGTGCATGTGATGCCACTTTCGTAGGTTGTACGGCCCGGTAACTGTCGAAATAAACCAGAGAACATTGCTCAAAGTGGTCCATTAGCATCCAGAGCTCTATTTCAACCCACCTGTTTGACAGGAGACCCATAATCAGTCGCAGCACAGCCTTTCGGATCGCTCTTCAAGTACCACATAACCTGTTTAAAGCGCTTAGTTTACGTATCCTCACGCAATGACGTCAATGTCATCCTCCTAACAACTCGATGTATACTCTAATTAAGGAAAAATCAGCTGAGTGCTTTGTTTTTTTTCGTAAAGAAAATGGCATTCTGCACATGTCTGCAGGTTAGTGTAAACGGAATAGTCTGTTGAGTCTTCTGTTAACACCATCCGAATTCCCAGATTAGCGTTTGGTTGAACATAGTCCAACATAATGTACGGAACAAGATTAGCGAAAAGTTGGAGACTGGGTCTAGCTGATGAATTTAAGCCCATTTCAGACTGTCCAAAAATTTTATCAGCCCTAAAGCTAGTATCACTTCAAAGAAAATTCCACGATATCTTGAAGCCTGATGCGGCATCTGCATGCACATTCCGTTGAAAATATTACAAGTGATTTACTAAGTTGAATCTCTGCCAGCACCATCCCAATTTGCAAGTGTTTGTCCATACACTGTTGTTTGTTCTCATGGAGATATCGCCCTATAAGTGGAGCCAACCTATGCTCAAAAGATGAGAAGCACTGGTCGTTGGCTTGTTTGCTGAGCCGGACGATTTGATTCCAAACGTTTCATCACCAATCGAGATGACATCATCAGTGCGTTGTTAGGGAGCGTAGTGATGTGTGGCGATGGGTTGGTGGTTGTGCCAACCTCGATTGTGTCGTCACGATTGGTGATGAAACATTTGCAGTCAAATTACCCGGCTCAGCGAACAAGCCAACGACCACCTACGCTACCTGAGCTACCGACATTCTCCTCTGTGAGAAGCACTGTACAGCTATTTCACCTTATTGGGAATCATTAGCGGTGCACATCTCGCGAAACTCCACTCTCGAATCCACGACCTCCTGGTTTATAGTTTGATTACCAGAAAGGATGAATCAGCTGTACAATTCCTCTCGGCTTTTCAGCATAGATTGGCTTCACTTACGGAACGAAAGCTCCATCGAAATTTCCAAATCTCCTCACACTACCAACAATCCACAATTAACTCAGAGGATGAATAAAATTTACCCGATACCCGCTATGTCCTGTCTAATTGCAAGCTAATCATGCCGCTGATCAGCCGCTCGTTGCTGATCGTTGAAGTGTTCAAACTACAAACCGGGACTTTGTGGATTAGAAACTTCGGAGTTTCTTGAGATGCGCACTGCTGACGTTTACCAATAAGGATGGAAGATATTGGCAATGTTTTGGAATATAGGTAGCTCGGGTGCGCTGCTTGGTTGTTGGTCTGTTCGCCGAGCTTGGCAGTTGGATTGCAAACGTTTCATCACCAATCGAGGTGACATCATCAGTGCGGGGTTGAGTGGGTGAATTCCTCCTCTTCTGCCTNAAAAGGCTCTTAGCTTATCAACCACCTAATCGGTCGTTGGTCTGCTCAGACTACGCACGAGGCACGAATTTTGTGTACCATGCTAATGGATTCCGAGAAGCCAACATAATTTTTCCTCCCGTATTTTGGCGCACTTCCGTTCAGTGCCTCATCTTCACCAGATCTGCCGCAATTATGTACCGTTGTCAGTTTAGCGTCACTAGTATGTACTCTTAGGTGGGAGCTAATCTCGTTTTTTTGCCACACAGTTCATTATTTTGCACTATACTTCATACAGTTGTCTTGTTTGAAGAAAGCCGCTCCAAAAACATTTCGTGGTAAAAGTTGGCCTTAATGCTCGCCGACAGACCGATGAAAGTACGTCCTAAATCACCAATGAATTACCCCGATGTAAACCTCAGAAAAATACTTATGACCTTTTAGCCAGCAATGCAAACAGAATGTCCAACAATCAGTGTGGTATCGATTAATTTTTTGCCGCTCAAAATGGCCAAGTAAGGTGCTTATCGACCAATAAACTTCGGTCTTTAGATTTGTCCACGAATGATAATGCAGCCAATAAAGAAGTGGTCGGATCTCGAAAATCCCAAAAATCACCTTCGTTTTCATCAGGACTCATCAGGCGAGCGTGGCCAGCCTTTTGGGTAACAGTTTCGGTCTACTATCCTCCTAGTCAGTTCGCCCAGATGGTGATTCTCAGTTTTACCGGCTGGTAACTTCATCATGTGACTCCTGACGATTAGTCAACTTTTCCAGCTGAACGGCTTGGCTTTCGGGCTTTTGACCTTTGCTCCAAGTAAGCGGTAAACTATCGAGTTCTCCTCCAGGACTTTTCAAATGAAACGCTGACTAACCACATGGTTGTTCGTGTAGGTAAAAGCTTGAGAGAACAAGAACCATGGCTGAATATTGCAGTCAGTTTGATGCAGATAAGGTCCTGTAGATGGTCATGGTTATTTTTCACTTGTTTCCATGGGGAAGCACCAGAAGCTGACCTTTCAACTTCGTGTGTGTTCTGATTCTCTTAGTACTTTTTACGGGGAAATTAATGAAGCTATGTTAGCTTCCTAGTTGTTTGCTTCCTTCAACCTGCTCTAATAAAATCAAATTGTTTATTTTCCCCAGTCAAATACCGAATTAGCCAACTTTACGGTCCTCTGTTTATAGCCAGTTCACTCTCAAGTGCACACCTTTTGAAAGTGCATTATCTGGCTTTTGGAATTTGAAAATGTCGTTTGAAATCAGCTGAGAAAGTTGATAAACAATAAATTACAGCGGTGTTATGATTCTCTTGCAACCTCTCCCCCCCGGAACTCACTTGATTCTCACGCATTCTCTAATCATACCTCACTGATTGTTCCTACCCTTTCACCCTATCACTGCTTGTTCATTCTTCGTGGCTTCGTAATTTTTTTCCCCACTGTACACGCCCTATGCGGTCACGAGTCTTCTAAGACAGTTCAGATAAAACAGTCTAACTGAGACCGGTTTGTATGCAGTCATCACATCTCTTTGGACATTTGGCAGAGTCACTTGTAACCTATGTCGATGCCCTATATGATTTTCTCACTTTGTTCAAACCGATTTTATCACCTCCGTTTTTTTTCTGAGTCTGGTGCATAAACCTGTGGAATGTTTATTCAACCCATCGTATGGTTTACTTTATCTACGGTTTTGAGAAACAAGTTTTTTTCGTGTGTGTTTGTGTGTGTGTGTGTGTGTGTGTGAAAAACAAAGCCGGCACCAATTGTCCCGAAAGTGATTTAGGAACTGTCTAATCTGTGACTGGACAATATTAAACTTCCTCAATGTTTTTTTTACTATTTCAAGATGAACCGAATCCTTCAATCTGACATGAAGCTATCCCGAATGATGTGGAGTTCGTTAATCCAGAAGTATAGGGTAGTGAGAATTTCCTGCAGTGGTTTGGTGGCCAAATCTGTGGGCTGATTTGTAGTTCATGCATGCATTTATGCTGATTACTCCCCAGATGCAAACTGTAGTTTTATTTAGATAGGATAAAAAGGGGTCATCCGTTGACCGTTTCTTCAGTCCCTTATATTCTGGGATTTACCGAGACTACCAGTGCCCCGTTGAGGCGAACTAAATTTAACACTGTGAAACAGTCTCACTCTGTTGCCCTTGATGATGTCTCTTTGTTGCATGTCATGCCCCGCTGTTGAACACACATGCACCATATGAGAGACATTGAAGTATAAGCTGTGACTGAGCTCAAGGTTGTGATCACACTGGGGTTGATTTGGTGGCTTCATGCATGAACCAGTGCCATGCCCAGATATTGAAGTACTGGCATGATACTGGATTTCTTCCTGCAACAATGCATATGGCCTATTGGAATATAGTGTTTACGTTGGTGGCTTCAGCTGTTGGATTCTCACCTACCTAAAATGAGTTAGGTCCGCCTATGATGAACACCCACCAGAAAGACCCATTGACCGTAAGATTTAGGCACGCACATCAACTGACAAGGCCTTTTAACTGACATTTAACACTGATCTGGTGTAAATCTGAAGAGATCTTGCTGAGTGGTTGTTGGTCTGTTTGCCGAACTTGGTAGTTGGATTGCAAACTTTTCATCACCAGTCAAGGTGGCAGTCAGTTGGGGGTTGAGTGGGTAAATTTCTCTTCTTCTGCCTGTGTTTATGTGGTTTCTAAACAGTATCTACTAACTCTAAAGTGATTGCTTCGTCTCAAGGTGGTCTCCATCCAATTTGACTTGTCACCAGGGAATCTGGTTCTCCGTCTACCTTAACACTCCGTGTTCGGTGGAATTCTGTACCAAAACCGCTTGACCGCTCGTAGCTAGGCACTGCTTCGGCCAAGAAGCCTAGCCCGCATGCGGTTGGCCTGAAGATCGGGCCGCTTGCCGGTCCAGCATCAAAGTCTGATTCGCCGAATTCGTGAACTCAATAACCAATCATGATTCAGTATCTGCCGGATACCGATTGCCAATGCTGTGTGCAGAAGGCGTCGGAATTTCCCGAGTGTTCTCACACCCATACAATTCAAATACAATGCGCTGCGTGTGTGTTTTTGACTTGGTCTTGGGCGTTTAGTACACGTTGTGCAGCTTTGGTGTTCTTTTGCCGAAAACGATAGCTTGGAACTTTTCAGACCGAGGACTGAGCTGAGACATTACCCCAGTTACACTCGACCAACCTGATAACCTAGTCTCTTGGCCTGACGGACTTTTTCTGTCAAAGGGGAACTTTACCGTGCTACACACCCATCGAGTGCTCACCAAACCCTTCTGAAGCCACACACCTGTATTTCTTTATTCTTGTTGACATTTGAACAACTAGAACGGATTAATGGGAATGCAGTCCATAAGAATCAGGATAGGAATTTCAACGGACCGACCGGAGCCACCCAGCGTGGAGAGGTTTGACCTGTGGGGGTGCATGATGTCAAAGGATCCGTTTTATATTCGGATGTGACTTCATATGCGCTTCGGCACCGCGTTTAAATCTGCTTTATAGCCCTCCAGAATGCGTTCACTTCCCACCCAGTCCTTCAGCATGAAGCACAGAGAAGTTGGCAGTATTGTAGGTGAGCGATATATTTGTGAAATGGGACATGCAGCATAGGTTTGGGCGACATGGGTAGGTTGATCTGAGATAAGCTGTGTGCAGGTAGTGACTGAGATTGTGCAAGAATGATCCATCAGGCAGGAAAATTCCGCTCCCAGTTTTAAGCTACATTGTTCACTCGAAAGTCATCCGAATGGAACGCTACGGATCATTGGTTTTGTCACCAAAATTGGCATGTAATCATCTGATCGATCTCTCCGATCCCACAGCATTTTCGAAAAAGGTGAATAGAGCTCTTTTTTCTCAGCCCTGTGCTGAGTGGAAGCGACCGAGAGGTGGACAGTGTATGAGCTGGCAACGAAGTACCAAAACACTAACCAGTAAACTTAGTCGGTCGGGCAACTGCCGCCTCCCTGGATGGGGACCCCGGGACTCAAGTCACCAATGGTTAATGACATAGGCAGAAAGGGCCCAATCGCGCAGTCAGTGGCGCTTGTGCATCAAAGCTATCGCCTTGAATGCGTAGCTACCCAATTTCCGAACAAACTGAACATGCCTTTGCCTCCAAGGCTTGGTTGTACGCCCCACACTCCCGTTTTCCGGTGATCGAAACTGTAGCAGCTGGAACCAATGTGCCTATGGTACACGGTTTATAGCTGATAAGTTGATTGATTGATTGATTGATTGAACAGACACTCAAACCTAGGGGTACACAAATCCTAAACTTTGTTTCTATCACTGCGCAAGCTACTCTTCTGGTCCAGTCTCATTGAGATTATCGTTACACATCAAATAGCGTACCGGTTGAGAAGCATCGCAAACTACTGGTAGTATTCTCATTGGTTTTCGCTCATGGTAATATTTTCTGCTGGTCACAAGCCATGCTACTGAAATCTTCGCATCCTATTTCGGTTACTGCAATAGCGAATAAATCGCAGCAATATCGATCAATAACTCATGTCAGCCCACAGGATAATCCCACAAGACACAAGTGAATTAAACACATTTGTGTCATATCATGTAGGAAACAAATGGAATGATTTTTCAGTCAACAAGTGAAGACTTGTCAAAAATGTTTGCCACGTAGCTTCAGAGGTCCTCTGAATATCAACGTACACTGTTAGGAAAAGGGGCGACAATCTTCGACAACGAGTATTAGCGTTTTGACTGCGTACGGTATAGCTTTTATCCGCATGGTCTTTAGTATAAAGCGTACTCCGTTGGAAAACAAGCACTTATGATAATCCTCAAAAAAATGCTCGTTTGCTTCCTCGTTAGTTCTCAAAAAGAAAACACCTATAACTGATCAGTTGAAGAGCTGTGAATTTAAGAAACGCATTTAAGGACTCAATCCAACCTGGCAACCAATACGTTTCCTTTAGATTTTTGGCGCTCCAACTCAGGGTAACGTTTACGAGATGCTGATGACTCGCTTGGATCGCCTCGGCAATTGGTCTATTGAATGTGGCTGGGCACAAATAGTCGATCGTGGGCGGAGAACCACCACAGTTGACGGCATACCTGGACTGCGCATGATTTGGAATGTTTTCCTCTATATCGCTCACATCATAGCATAGAATCCGTGACCACATCTCCTCCGAGGACCGAGAGGACTAAGGCAGTGTGCATGTGTAGAGTTAAACGCTTATTTACAAATTACGGTGATATGAACGAGAGGCTCAACCGATATTCCTCAGGAGTTTTCAGCAACACTATAAGTAGTGCTGAAAACAGCAAAAAACATCTTGTCTACTGGACTCCACGACACAAAAAAGTGGTGGAAAACTAAAAATTTATCCCAACACTAGTATGATTTCTTCAAACTTTAGGCCGACCAAATGGCAGCACAAATTGGGACCAACATGAGACCTCAATGAAGCCTTTACCCGGTGAGCAGTAATGACACCGGTGCCAGCGCCAAACTACGGTTGGATTGGGACAACAGTTATCCTATAAAAAACAGGATCATCTGACGTTGAACACAGCTAACATATCCGAGAGAACGAATTCTCACCCAGCGTTAGTTTAGCTGAACGATCGCGCCAGTTGACAGGACAATGGAATGTGTGTACAAGACAGTATGTAACCAATATGTAAATGAATACATAGGACAAACAGTCAAGAGACCTTGTACCGGATAAATGCGATAAATGCTGGATCACCCCACCGGATGGCGTCTGAAATCGACCTGATGCCAGGATTTGTTCAATTCAATATTTTTCAAAAGGCGGACATCTTAGCGTTGACCGTTTCCCTTAAGACCTTAACGCCTTTTTTAATAAACCATCCTTCCATTCCTTTTCTTCCATTCTTTATTAGAGCTTTCTTTCTTAATGGTCTCATGGAAGCTAAGAACCGGTATTTACTACTGATATACTGCTAACAATGAATATGTCATTCCATTTGGCCTACTATGTAGAACGTTTCCACACAACAGTCTGCCAATATGTTTCGCATCCGATATTTTTATTGCGGTGTCCAGGTTTGTCCCGAATCCAAGGATGTTCGCTTACGTGGCTGAATTTGCGCGTGTGAAAGTAGATTTCCAACGAGAATTGAACTATACCGCAACACCGAATCCCAGTTGTAGAACCCATGACATGCTACCTCTGTGAGGGCGCTTTTACTGTATGTCTCGTTCATACCGATGCTTTCTTGCTTACCCGACGGACAAGAATTCACTCACCTGTTTCTGGAGTTCTCCCTAACTGGTTTCCCTGCGCAGTAGAAAGACCGGTCTTTCAGAGTGCAATTTTACTCAGGGAACCGATAATTTATGGAGTAAATGCCAATAAATTTTACGTGCTTGACTGATAGTCTGAAACAGGCTGTTTGTGGTTCACTCCGACGGGAACAGCAACGCCGCCTGTAGAAGAGACGCAGGTGCTTGACTAAAAATAGTAGCATCGACTTGTTTCAATCAAATCCCATAACACATCTGAGACGTGTCTATAGATCCGAACGGTCTTTCGGGAGGGGTGTTTGAAAACGGAAGGTACAAACACATTGACTTTCATCGTTTGGATCGAAGCGCACTTCACCCTTTGAAATCACATTGCAAGTTATCCGTAGTGCACTATTTTAGTAATCCACGTTATATCATCGACAAGGCATGCTATTACACTGATGGACTGATAAAAGTCTGAATTGCGTGACAGAGTTATCTTCCACCCACAAAATGCTCGTTTATATGACCAAACGGCTGTTTGAAGCCTCATTCGGGCCAAGCTTTTCGAGTTACTGATGCTTTGGGCTTGCATCCCCTGGATTTCCAACACGGAATATCAACGGCCAAGATCGTGCCTTACGGCAATCAAGGTAGTTGTAACGTGTAATAGTTGGTTTACGCTTTTAGGTCAGCCTTCACTTAACATCGAATTGCTCCTATCTCGATCGGATGGGGGAGCTGGAATAACAATCGGAGCGTGAGATGTGGTGCGGTTTACGGCCGTATAGTTTGAAGCAATCTGACGTCATAATTACTGTCCCATTAAAGCCTTAAAAGTCAAACACTCGCCCAGAAAAAGTCAAAAAGTGTGTTGACCTTCGGACTTGAGAGAATGCAGTGTTTGATGGGTTCCGGAGGCAACTGACATCTTTGGATCTACTCAATGTCGATAGAAATTGTAGAACGCCACTGGTTTAGACACGGCTGTGTTTTCCAGCTTCCTTAGGAAGTTGCTCTAATACTGCTATCTTTTTTTAATCCCAGGCAAGAACTTTGGAGAATTCCGCAACAGGTCTGCGCCGTACACGTGATGACAAGCCAGATTCCGGCGACTCTATTGATCCGGGAGTGCTGAGCACAGCGAATGAGTTGGGAGTCTGTCAGGTGGACTCTTTGACCCTGGCACGTGATGGAGGTCTGCTCGACTGGGATGACAAGGTGATTGATGTCTTGGATGACAGGGAAATGGTGAGTTTTGTGCATTTTTCTCAAAATACCCCGGTGTTGCTCAAGCCGTTTTGCTTGGAGCTTCGAATTTTCGGTCTGCCAGTCACGAAATTGACGAATGTTTGTTCTCAGTCATTAAGGCGATATCACCAATTTTGTCCACAAGAAAATATAACAGTGAACCATCTGGAAACGGCCGATGGAACTTTTGACACAAGACGCTGCTGATGTGACCGATCCCTGGGCAAAGATTTAACATGAACCTTACCACCCTTGAAAGGGGGAGCTGCACGATGGGGCTGCAAACCGGCGTGTTGTCACCTATCCAGATCGTTTGACTGAGTCTTGCGTACAGTAGCTCAACACCAGATCCACTACAGTCTTTCAATATGTTCCTCTTTCATATATATATATATATATATATATATATATATATATATATATATATATATATAGCGCGTAGGCTATAGAGATACAACTGTCAGTGGTCATTCTGATAACCAGTGCTGAGAACCACCTAAACACTGGGTTATGAAGGGAAAACAATATTTGAATATGGAGGCCTAACTACTTGGGAAAGCAGCATGTGCAACTTCTCTCACAAAAGTTGCGCCGGGAATTCAGGAACTGATTCTAATATGCGGACAGAGTAGTGTTCTTTGATGTTCTTTCTCGGGATAGTGACAGCCAGGATTCCCAACAGTTCGGAGTCACGTTTGAACCTAGTCGTAACCACTCGGCTCGAGGTAACTCAGTAGTTAAAGCGCGGACTTAGTGACCTGAAGGTCTGTGTTTCTTACCTGGCTCCAGCATCTCGACTTCGCCTGTCTAGGTTTGGGCAGTCTGACAGTATATCAGCCTTTGTGCTTCCTTCGAGTGACACAGCAGCTAGGCACCCAAATGTTCTTACGGCTGAACGATTATTTCATCATTGTTACTAATAGTATTATTATTGGTAACAAGCCCTCCAGCTGGTGGATACTCCCTCCTACAATCCTGAAGGATCTTGTAGCTTCGAACGGGGTATTATTGCGTTCTTCTCGAGGCCCTTCAGGGATCTAAAATACCCTTTCTCGGATGAATGAGACTCGCTCCCCTCAAAATCTCGCTATTCCCTCCCAGCAGGGTTTTTGGAATTATTTAGCGCAGCTGTGCAACAGAAAACCAACTACAATCATCAATTTGGGTTACGTCGTTGAAATGAGAGGCGGATACGAAAAGACTTACTCACCTGACTCCAATTCGGCCCCAGTAGGTAATTGCGATACGACGTAGTCGTCAAAAATAGGCTGGTTCTTGCATTGGGCTTTGCTTATCAGCCCCTCAATAGTACTGTCGTGAGGTCGACTGGAATTGAGATGGCCTGTTCCGCCTACTCACCCAGTAGTTTGTGTTGTAAAGCTGCAGTAGCACCCTAGGACAGCGTTACATCAGTGAGCTGGCCACGTAAAATGTCAATTATTCTTTCAAATTTGTTGGTCAATGAGATATTACATAGGCACAAATACGTACGGACACCAGGTCTAATAGCACTTTGAATACAGAGCTGTTGACCGGCTACGCCTGAAGGGCTTCAACATGGACTGAATATAACCAACAACCCACCACAGAAGTTCGTACTGACCATGGGACTATGTAAATCACCTATTAGAGCCTATAAGGAGGCCAGCATGTCTCCGCGTGCCATATTGGGTCTTAAGTCAAGCAGAGAAATCCCCGACGGTTTTCACAAGACATATGCATTTTTACAAAAAAATACCTTTTGACTGGGATGAGCGTGCTCTCTTTTTGGAGGAAGCTATCGGTGATACAGCGTTCACATTTGGCTCAGTTTGAAGCAGCACTCTGTTCACTTTGACGGGATTGAGAATAAAATTTATTTACCCTCAAACTTCGTGAACATCAAACGACCTAAGAGCTGGTAGATGTTCTATTGATTTCGAATGCTTTGTTTTGTCCGACTCCGGATTGAAGGAAAAGTCCGGAGAACCTTTAGCCTTCAAAAATATCCTAATTAAACTTTGTGGAACGTAGCGAAACGTGTTCCGCTACCATTTACTCAGACTGATTTCGGTAAGGGATTGTCGTTTAACTAGCCTCGGAATTCGAAGCCAGATTCTATCTTGACTGCCCTGTGCCAGGGACAAAAAAGACAGGCGTCTGCCTTCGACTACTCAAAAATGGAAAATTGTACCGCCATTGTGTCTATGCAAATTAGCAATTGAATACAGAGTCGGTGGTGTTCCTTTCCAAAGAACGATACAGGCTGTCCGGAAACGTCACCAGTATTTGTTTTAATGCTGTCTGTAGATTTTGATATTGCGGCGGAAATGATTGTACGTTTGCTAGTTGAAGAAAACAGAAACGAAATATACTCTGACGGAACTGCTGATTCAGAACAGTTTCTTGGACAATGGTAATGTTAGATGCTAATCTACCGGTTATGTTCGCTTTTACGGAAAAATAGCATTTCCCATCGCTGTTGTAGGTATGAATAGCTCAGGGGTATCTGAGTCGCTTTTCAAACACATTGGCTTCGTTAAAACGCACTAATAGGAATCCCGAATATTGGACCGGGCGTTAGTTTTGTGTTTTGATTACGTCAAGCCGGTAACAGGGCTGTAGATCTGTTGGTCTACTCTGGTCAATACGGATCGAACACAGCGAGGAAACTCAGTCGCGCGCGTCATCCATCCCACGACGCAAAACAAAAAAAGGAGCTTCCGTATTTCAGTCAAATCTGATTCACAACTTGTAATTTCGGTGCTTTTTGTCCGTAATTGCAGTTATTACATTGGTACTATCCAGGTGTGGTTTGACATATTGGACACGTCCGAATGTTTGAAAGCTTCAGGCTCACGGAAGAGCTGTGGCCCACCCTGTCCATAAACTAGCCGATATTCAGTACCGTCATCAGTTCGAATTTACATAAGGCATTTTACTGTCCATCAATACGTACGACATTATTATTCGCGCTATACAATAGTGGGTTAGGAGTGGTCGTCGCGTGTGCTTTCGTCCTTGGTTACAGTTGCGCTGGACTATTGTTGAAGAAAACTACTCTCCGTTTTATCAATTTTATTCGATCTCACTGATAGAGGTTACTGTCTATCTGATATGTATTAGTGTACACAGTACTTTACACCCTAGCTACATTACTGTTTCCGTCAATTCGTGAAAATGATGAGGGATTTTCAGACTGCAGTATGAACACTTGGCGTCAAAGGCGAGAAACGGTTGAATTTTGGTTGCACAGAAATGGTAATGATAATAATGCTCTGTTCTCGTGATTTCGCACAAATGAAAAAATGTGCCAATCGTCTCTATGTATCCTTTTCATTTCTGCTATCAACTTCACCACCGGTCAATTTATCCCCTGAGTCGATCTTCGGATTACTTTATCAGATCGTGCGTAACTATCCTTTCCTGGAAAGGATTCTAAAAAGGATGTCTCCTAGTTTACATCAATTTGGTGGATGACTAGTCGTGATTTCGGCTATATCCACGCTGCGGTGGTATGGATGTAAGGAATATTGTCTCAGGCTATTGCAATCAGTTGATCTGCGGAATTGTTTGCTTCGAAAAAAACGTCTCAAAACCCCATTGGTGACCCCACAACACATGGCAGCAACGCCCTAGCCAAAGACAGTCTAACATCTAGTGTTTCTTCGTCTGAGCAGACACTCCTGCACCATTGTTCTGTTCAAAAGAAACAATCCGCATCGAATGAAATCCTAATTTTTTGTGTAAAGTCAGTGGTGGTAGTTGGTTAGACTTTTGGCGAACAAACGGAAATAAACGATGCACGATCCTATGCGCACCATCGACTGCATACATCCGAGCCATGCAGCAAAATGTATTCAGACCAACCTTACGTACGACCGCTCTGTCCGCCTGTCTGTGTGGTGCTTCTACTCTCTCAGACCATTTCTTCTCAAAGCAGGTTTCCAAACAACAACAACTCGCTAATTCCGCTTGTTGTTTGCTCATTTATTTTCAAGCTTATTTATTCCAAGGGCTTTGTGAGAAAAAGCAATGAGTGGCATTGTGCAGGCCAAGATGGTTGGCACGCTGTAAGGGAAGACGTGAACATTTTTAACCTGGCCAAACCAACAGAAAAACTTCCATCTTCAGAACCGCAGGCGAGACTAATCGAAAACGAACACTCTGGCACAACAAACGTTCTGGAGCATGTCGTGGCCTTGTGACTCTGCGAATTGAATTGTATTCGTACTCATCCATGAACTTTTACGAATAAAGTGTAGCATGAGGATAAATGTGCTGCACATGAACCAACCAAATATGATGGTTCCTACAGGTTGGTTGCCATAGAAGAATCAGCTGCAGTATGTAAGCACCACTTCGGTTTTGGGGCTTCAGATACCCTTTTAATCTCTGTCCGCCAATGAGTGCGCGTCGTCGTTTTATCCTAATTCTTTTGCTGTCTGACGTTGCATTCCTTGAAGTACGAATCAAGTGGCCCAAGTCCCTCCCAAGACAGATGGAGACTGAGTGTTGTTGAATATAACTCGTCGTTATAAGTTATGACATCGTGCACTATTGTCTTGCTTCTAGTGATACGCGTACATCCAATCATGGTTTTGCTCGCTAAAGCGTCGTGACTACCATAATGATGTCTGCGTAATACAACTTCAGTGGTGTGCTTCACCCCGACTTATGAATGTTCGATTAAACCTGAACATCATGCTGGAGCAAAACGCAATCAGCGGAACTGACTCGGCTCGGGTTCGAATCTCTGCATAGGGCCTTCAAATTAACTCTCGCCGCCCTTCTTTTAATGTTTCACACGTATTGTTTTAGCACTGAAGACGTAAAATATACTTTGTAAGGCTAAGAGCACAAAGACAGAACTTTTAGTTAGCAGTCCGCTCAGGAAATGTTAGACCGCGCTTCGCTAGGGGGTCAGTTACGTATCATGTCCTCTGGGTTTCTCAAGCGTGTCCAAGGAAGGTAGCCAGAAAAGCCGGAAGATCACAGTACTCACAGGCTCCCCCAGGCGGGGCCGTAGGTTGCATAAGGTTTATCGGTTTTCGGATAGTGAAGCCGTTTCATTCCTGTTTGGAAGTCATTAGCAGTACGCATTTCACGAACCCATGGGGAGCAGCAGACTCGACCACCATGTGTGTCCGTCACCTATAACCGATTAGCACTGTGAATAAGGGTTACAAACCACAACTCTTTCTACCGCATTGGTTGAACCCCAAGTGTGCCTCAGCCGAGTCGAGTCCTGGAGAAGTAGGCGTGCACAAAAGCGACATTATGTCCATTCTATCAGACTGTCGGTTCTCTGCTACAGTCCTCTCATATTTTTGGCTTAAAAATTAGAATGATATGAGATAGTTTTCGGCTATATCATCATGATTGAATGGATCTCTTTCCAGCTTTCTTTTGGTAACTAGTGAAAATCTTATCTCTGGCAAGAAATGACTGATCCGTGTGATAGCCACTTCATTTACTCTGTCAGCTTCTCTCTGTAAGTCTTCAACGCTTTGATGAGTACCGTGCTTCATTCATCAACCGGTCTTCAAAAGTTCCTGACCCCCCCCCCTCCCACGTTTCTGTTCACTCACTTGTATGCTGGTAACCGGTGTACTGCCAGTTCATGTCACGTGACTCCCCAGCTCAGTTTCATTTTCCAGCTTAAGTAAACAAACAAACAAACAAACAAACAAACAAACAAATGCGTGCACGCATCCTCTCTTCAAAAGACGTTTGGTTTGAAATTACTCCCTTGAGGGAAAGAGAGGGGCCAACCAGAAGATGTTTTGCCTTTCGAAAAAAACATCAGGATTAATGTAATGCATCAATCTGGAATGACGATCGTTAGTACTCTTTTTGAAACTGGTATTACGGTTGTGTTGTGAATGCTCTGTTATTCGGTGTTGTATCGGGTGCGTAAATCTAGATGAACTGATGTACACCTACTGATATCCTACCTGATGTCTATGTTCGTGTGTTCGACCAAGAGTGAGAGCGATTGAAATTGACGCGGACTGACGCGTAATATTTTCCCATCGGGACACCCATGATAGCAGAGAAGGAATTTATTTCGAAGAGAATGTTTAGTTTTTCTGGAGCAGATCATAGAAGTGGAATTTTTCTGACACGCGCTGTTTATCGATGAATTTTGTTGCATTGTTCGTCCTCAAGCGATCGCACTTCAGGCAACTTTGTTTTTATAAATTGACCTTTGTTTTACCTCACTCCGACGTGAATTCAGGTGCATGTGAAAACTAGACCCGCTGATTAGAGTAAGTACAAAACTTGCTGAGAAGTTATCGTTACAGAAGGATTTGGTAAACAATCTGTGGTTTCCTAGCTGGGCAACGTCTCGCTTTTGACACAAAAGCTTCGTCGGGCCAAGTGAGTAGGTTGCCAGGGTGCCCGAGTTTTAAGACATGCAGAGAAACAGTGAAATCCCCTGATTATTACAGTAATCAGTTTTTTGCATTCACCTCCCACAAATCGGGCTGCTGTGTGATCTTATTGAGGTGCTGGTGTGTAAAATGACACGTTGCGCGAACAAACAAATGTTGGGCAACCTTGGGACTTCATTCATTATGCACTGATCTGCATCCCTTGACTATCCGAAGCCAGCTTTTAGACTGTGCGAGCAACAGAACGTCAAAAATGGGCCCCACCGCCAACAGAAATGGTCTCCTTACGTAGAAGTGATGCATTCGTGTTCGTGACAGCGCACGATTGCATACCGAACTGAATCCAACAGCTAACGTCTCTTGAGCGAGACGTTGAAATCACATTTGTGGGATGAGTAGACATGTTCATGTTCACTGTAGTTCGTATATCCATCTGCCAGAATACGTCTCTCAAAGCGATTAATCCAGCAATAGTCAATCTTCTCTAATGTTGAAAATCAATAACGCCTTCGGTTCGTTCGCTGTGCTACACCCTTTTGTTACAAACGTCTCATCAATAATCGAGGTGACATCATCAGCGAGTCTCTTTGAAATGGATCTTTTTATTAGAAGTCAACATCGTTATCGGTAATGAACTCCGAACAGATGATATACCAACGCATGCTGGATGCAGCCTAATCCCATTTCGAGGCATCAGATCGGCTTAGACATGATAATTCTGTTGAATTCAACATGAATAGTCCAAGTAGTGCCGCGGCCCTTGCTTTGCATATACAAATTTTGGAGCTGAGCTCCATTTTCATGCTGCCGTTTGCTCCTCTGAAGTTGACGCATTCAGCTAGCGCTAACAAGATTAGCGCACAAGATTATCATTGATAGGACAACTGCAGATCCCCCAACGCAGTAAATTTTCCACTTTTGTTGACCTTATGGTGACCAGTTCCTTCCCGCGGACGTAGTTCAAAATAGGTCAGCTAAACCAGTCTTGTTTCACTGAATCTTAACACTGTTTCATCTGCCAAAAGAAGAACAATTTTCATTTGGAAACTACAAACTTCTATGCAAAAGGCACTTTTTCTATAACAAATCGCCACAGAGTTTTCTGTTCGCAGAATCTCTGCTCCACGTTTGTTCGTTTACTGCGCCTTTCCGGGTAAATAAAAGGGGAACATGATGCTCCCCTTGACCCGGCGAAAAACGGTTTCCAACCCATGCTTTCTAACCTACCAGTGTGTTTTTTTTAAATGAATACCAAGAAAGCTGTCGTCTTTTCTGAGTGCGGTTTCGCTCAATGTGTACCAGTGCTGCAAACACACATAGGTCTTCTTTCAACTACACCAAAACTCCATGCCGGAGGTAAGCCCCAATCACTTACACAATTTATGGGATGCTTTTAATGGTGGGCGAATTCGCCGCTCTTTAAGACCGATTCTCTGCTTAAATCACAACAATTCCTACTAGCAATTACGATACAACAGTGAATAGTTGAAAGATGGACACCGAGAAATGCGAGCGAGGAAAAGTATTCGAGTGACCAAAACGCAGTTGGAATTTGTCACTTGTTTGCAAAATTAGAAAAGGATCAAACGCGCCGATACGACTAGCTTTTCTGTCAAAATTCGGTGCCACCAGTCGGAGAGTCGATTTGCTAGATGGTGCCTAGCTCTGTTGATGCTAAAGAGTATATCCATAGCGTTCTGCTTTCGTTTCACCTTACAAGCAGCTGTGCTATCGATTAGGAGTGAGAGAGAATTTGTATGTGCGAGTGAGACAATTACGTCCACTTTACCAGGAAAACAGCCAAATGCGTGTACTTGTCCAGCTCCTGCCAAAACCCTTCTTACTACGGCTCTGCCCCGACATTTTGGTGCTTCTGAGAAAAAAAAAGAAGTTCTCGTAGGGCCTGGCTTTTGGTTTGCATGCACCCTGTCATTGTGCGAAGCGTAAAGCAGATATTTCCTGGAATCTCTTAAAATTACCTTAAGTTTTTCGCTCTTATGCTCCCATTAACTATGGCCCGAGGGCACAAGAACCGGAAAATGAGTTCGTATCGGGGATATCAGCGCGTAATAGTCTAATTTAGAGCGGCCAGTGGATTACCGGATTGGTGACGTCAGCAGATTTAACAACAGAACTTTGGTTTTTCACCTCAGCAAACAGTATTCCTCCCGTTCCTCATTTCTTCAAGTCGAAAAACCTCCCAGCATGGTTACCTCAGAACGTTTACAGAAAACATTGGAAGGAAATTCCTCACATCACTTGCTAGTCATTAGCAGCTTGCAGAGAATTTCGTAATGTTCCGCTGGCGGCGAACAAGGGGTACCTCTCCTTCTGCTCTTGCAGTAATGTTTTGTTTCGTGAACTATCATCGGTGGTAGATAAGTAGTGTATGAAGTGTCGGAGGAGTTCCTGTTACTGCAAGCCACGCACCGAAATACGTTGTACGGTGGTGCTTTACCCGTAACAAGAGAACCACATAGAAGAGCTGATATTTGTCTGGTCATTGGATTATAATGCGACTAACAGTTTAACCGAAGCACTGCTGTTTCAAACTCCTTGGTTTTGAAATCGACTGCTGCAGTCTTTCAAGCGGTGATTTTAATCTGCCTCTTGAATACTTTTCTGTGTGCTTGTTTTACGATACTACTTGTTCGCGCATTTGTTGCACCAACTAACTGCCGAAATCTCACTACCTTTCTTTCAAGTGCACGTTCTTAGTCAAGCACATTATATCAATGTACTGTTTCAAGGCCTCAAGCAAGGTCTCTCACCTAAAATCCTGTCCTCTCCCTTGTTGTTCAGTCCGTTTTGGATAAATTTCTGGTGTCAGAATAACTCATAACCGATTTCATACTATTTTTTACACGGGCACAACCTCGTACACATCAGTCGAATCGGTCACAAAGTGCGTAGGTCTATGACGGTTTTCCGATCTGTGGGTTCTTCGAATTCAAATCTCATCCAAGGTGGTCTTGATCGACTTCAGAATTAGTTGACGTTCCCTTTCCATAAATTTAGAGTGTCCTATTATGTCATTGTACCGTTCAGCCTTATGACAAGCACACCTTATGATACCCACATCACCCATTACAGTCTCTTTCCTTACTAACCGCTACGTATCGAAAGCCTATTCAACCAAATATCTAGGCTCCACGTTGTTACAACCTCAACTTACCTGGAAGCAAGCTGTTGAATCCAAGTTTCTCTCTTGTACTCTTCCATCCTCCTTCTCCATGTTTTTGATCGGACACAAAGAAAAAGGCAATACTCTTTTGTCTAAGTCCCCCAAACTCTCAGCGCACTGTTATGGGCTTATCAAGGCACCTGGGTTGATTTTATTCCCTATAAGTGTTCTACTATACTCGATAGGTTACTTAAAATTGGTTTACTAGGTGCTGTTGAACTCTTGCGCGATGATCTTTCCATAAACATTCCGACGCTGTGTTCGTTCAGCTGTAGCACCCTTTCAGTGCCTAACTGCCATTCCATGTCCAGGACTGAGGCCATCCGCCATTTATTCGGCAACCTATACAGTCCTGTGGTCCGCCTGCCCGTCAGTAGATTGTAAGAGTGTTATAATTCACTTTGGGGGACGATTTCTTCGTTAGCCGTTCATTCAGAATGTCCCTCCCTTTTGAATTCCAATCGTACGCGTTCGAGTACTATGGGTCGAAACCTCTTGTAACGAGCTGCCCAAAACGCAGTTTCTCGGTGCAGACGTGACCTGATAGCTCTGGCTACACTGTTTGACTGCCGTCGATTGAGCGAATATTACAGTATCGTTCCCCGTAAATAAAAAAATGTATTGTGGGTGGGGTGGCCAACTCAAATTATCGTCAACATGTTTTGCACGTGTGACAGAAGCTTACTCTTGTTCTTGACTTTTTGCCAGCACATTTTGTGACACCGTGACAAAAAAACTGTACGCTATGAGGATAGCAACTACTCCGGACTTTCTGCTTTATTCTCCTTCAGTGTCGCACTGTAACTAGATGAGGTTGGAAGCTACTCCTAATCGGTAAAAAAAAGTGTCAGCCAATGTCCCGGGGTGATTTGACAATCATACTAATGCCCTGATCTGTTTATGGCGTGATGGCTAACTGGTGAAAACAGCAGACGCCACTTCCACGAGGATGTTCATCCTTAGAAAGTTAAGCAGCCAGTTTAGGAACCAGAAGGTGACTCAAGCTCGATTCCGCGGCTTTAGCTCCGGTGGCAGAGAAATCCCACCCTCCTTTGACATCCTCGTGGTGGAACAGCTGCACTGAGTTTCCGCAATCAGGCCGCAGGCTTATCTATCCCTTTCCCGCATGTATCGTTTAGCCGACTACCCTTGGCCCCCCAAAGACCTATATACTCATCTTGGTTCGGCTTTGTTCAATTAACTTGGACTGTATAAGAGTCGTATAATCGTTCAGCTGTGACACCCTTTCGGGATCTTCGTAGAACTGTTTTGCCTTGTGTAAGGGGTTCTTCACACGATTACGCTCATGCGAACTTAGAAGGATTAATAATAACAGACTTCCCCTACGGAAATGTTCTGGGAATTCCGCTTGTATTTCACCTCTCAAAGGACACCACACCTAATTCAGGACTCATCATTAACTCACATAGACCGTCAACGAGGGCATGATGCTACGCAACCGCACAACCATATAACCTAACCGGCGAAAACCAGAGCTGATCGCCTGATGTTTTAGATAGGCTGATCAGTACTGCTAATCTGGAAAGCAGATTACCGTAACGACAGACCGGCATCGCCTTTGTGTTATACTATTTATCTCAATCAGCCAACCAACAACACCAAGGTCCGTCTACTGCAACAGGCCAATAAGACTAGCTGTCTGCTTTTAATCCACTTGTGCCTTGCTCGCACATTGTAAAGGTGCATTTCTGTCACGATAACCGAAGATAAATGACTTGCCCAGGCGCCTGGTGGCAACCATGTCTCTCAACACAATCGTTTTCTTGTTACCGCGTGCCGGATGATTTACTTCCTTCTTTCTGGAACAGTATTCATACCCCTTCAGTTTAAATGCAGCCCCAAATATCGAAGCTAGGGGGGAGATTTTGAAATTTATGATCTGGAGTTCACTGGTACACTTTACACACTTTTATGTAAATTTTTAAACCAATAATATTTCGGATAGAAGTGTGTGAATACTGTTCGCGGCTGACCAGCGGTGAGTAACTCACATTTATCCTTCACTCTAGAAATGCAAGTCATGTGATCCGGCTTTGACGGGCTGTTTGATTGATGACTTCTCAAACAGAAGACCCGTTTGTCTCGTGCCGTTTTTTCTTCTCTCTGCCTCTACGGTTCATCAGAATATTTCGAATTTTCAACTCTATGTCTCGTCTGGGAAGCGATGTAAACCTGCCATCTCTATGTGCAAATTAGCCGAAATGTTCATAGTCTACCCGTAGCTGAATGTTGAGAATCGGACTTTGATCCGAACGGCTTCGGATTTTAACCGCCCCTGGTGTTTGTAAGACATGCATTGCGCGGAACAACAGTACAGTGATTCACAGCTCTTTAGCATAGCCCAAATTCCTTCACAGTATAGAAGAAAACTGATTTGAATCTTCAACAGTTTTGTACGCAAGAAACCCTCATTACGTTTTTTCATCTTGCACACCTTGTTGTATTGTTCATAGCCGGTTGGTTGGTTGGTTGTTCGGTTGTTTGGAGGGCAAGTCCCGTTTAACGGATTTCCGGAATGGGACCTTACATTTCCAACAAACATGCACACTATCATTTTAAAAAAACGACAGCTTCTCTCCGCCTTCCTGCCCACCAGGCGCTGCTCTAAGCTGGTCAAACGACAACCACGTGAAAGTCGTGTTTTCCGATTATCTTGAACAAATACTTGTTCCTCAAGATTTGGGAGTCTAAAAAATAGCACTGTTACACGGCAGTTTCTGCGAACCACTACTGAGAGCAGGCACTTTTACTGGGGTTCTGCCCTACCTGTCTAGTTACCACTAGGAGAACTGCTCGTATGGATGAGTAAAGTTGCTGTTCATTTTTCATGATTAAGCCAATTTCCTGGTTCTGTCTTGTCTGAGTAGAATGTTGTTGTTCTTGCTGTTGTTGTTAAAGACAAACGATTTAATCATAAGGTCACCAGCGACCGTACGAACTTTTTGTTCATGTTCGGATTTTGAACAGACCAGTGACCGCCACAACAGTGTATGAACAAGGTGAACTCTGTTGAGTGCAATCAGCAGTCCAGTTTTATTATATATATATATATATATATATATATATATATCGCTTTTTATACCCCCAAGTGTGAGGAGGAGCGAGACGATAGGTAAGGCTTTGCAAAGCGTAAGATATATTTAGCATAAATCTAGACTTGTCTGCACATCAACACAGTAGAAACATAAGCGCCCATAACCGGTTGCATTTGCTTTGGACATGGTCAAAAATAAATCCCACCCTAGTTCGTGTGTTTACAGCTGGGGAATTTGGCAGTAGTTCACTGGTTCACCACTAAAAGCTGAGGCTTGTTTTTTATAATGCGCAAAAAACGCTGTCTGTATTCTATAACTGACGGATAAAAAGAACATATTACCTTTTTTCCTGGCGTGAGATACTACTCAAAGGGTCGCTGAAAACTGTTTTACTTATCGAGTGTTCTCACCTGAATTCTGCCAGTCGTCCTACAGATCAATACACTGTAGTTAGTGTTTTTAAAGGTGAAAGATTCCTAGTATAAATAACTTTATGGGAGAATACAGCCATGCAGGCTCTCACGTTCAGAATCGTTCACCTTACGGTGCCTAGCTGCCATGCCACCCGGAGGAAGCACGAGGGCTGGGACACTGCCAGGTTTTCCAAGCCTAGGCAGGGGAAGTCGGGAGGCAAAGGTCGGGTTCGAACCATGGACCTCCCGGTCAGTAAATTCGCACTCTAACCACTGAGCCATCTCACGTGATCTACAGAAGAGATATTCCATGCTCCTCCGTTAAGAGAAGCGCTCTCGGAGGTCGTAAAGAACGTTCTGTACTTGAAATACTCCTTATTAACGGACGACTCAACATCGACCCCCTCTACGCATTGCTACGAGTCAAGGCTCTCCAACGCACTGGTAACACTGAGTCACCTCCCCTGTCAGACCAACGGACCAAAAGACGAGGTTCACTCTAGAGGCAACCGAACAAAGTTCGCAGCCAGAGGACCGGAGAGATCAAATCTCAAAGCTATCCAGACACCGACCAATCAGAAGACAGGTCATCCAAAAGGCCAACGGGGACGGCCATTGATCGACTAAGACCGATCTGGCTGCCTAGATTTTATACCAGTCCATGCACGCGCAACAACCACGCACTTCTACTCGGAACGCGCTGATGTCACCTCGATGAATGATGGAACGTTTGCAACCAAACTGCCCAGCCAATGGCCATCACACATTCCGTGAATGTGGCTAGATCAGTGCAAGCAGTACACGAAACAGCGTTTAGATCAAATTGGTCTGTTGTTTCCAGAATTTCATTGTGTTTAACCACCTCAGCGCCTAGGACGGAACATAGGCATGACGTTCAGCAGTCCACTCGGCTTCATGTAGACCTTACCACTTGAGTCGATAAATGAAACCTGCTGAAATAGAAGTCTATTCCGTTTGCATCACCATTGCCTTTCATTTAATGTCTAAGTAAGATGTGGTCGTAGTTCAGCTTGACTTTACGTGAAATCAGAATCTAGACTTGAACAACGTACATCCCTCATTAGTCCAAAGCAAATCAGACTGAGCGGCAGCAAAGGGACTTTCGGCGCTTTGTTGCAGGCATGTCGCCTCATCGTTCGAGATGATTTTTATCACCCAAGCATATTGGTTTGCTTAATGGGTGACGCACAGAGTCGTCTCGCTCTTCGGCACTAAATCTTCCTCAGACATGTCGTATTGCACTGAAAACTTTTTGACTTATTTCAGCTTCAAGCATGTGCCACTCAAAACAACATTTTCAATCCGGCAGAACAAGATTTCAAATAATTTCTAGATGGAACCCTTTTGCCTCGGAAAAAGTCGTTATTCTGCTGACTGAGCGATGCGACTTGGGTGAGAATGGTCATTTTCTTCTGCAGAAAATATCTGTGGAATACCTGACTGTTTCCTGGACAGATGCATGTTCTCTTGCTAGAGGCAATTAATAGGAACGGTGTCACAGCTTTCTGCAGCAAGATAATGAAGTTGTAGACCCAAATATGTCTTCCAAACAGTTTCAGTGGGGCAGGCAATTCAGCTAACCGCAATATAAGCCGTGAATGAGACACATAAATGCAACGGCTTTTACCTCCGTATTGTTCGTCAACCCATATGATCAGGGTCGTTACAGCTGGAAGGCTTGTATGCCTCTTCGATTAACTTGAATAAGCACCACAAAGCAAAGTAATTTATCGCAAAATGAGTCTTCCAACATAACATGGAAAACACAAGATATCTATTGAATTATCGTGTTTTGATGTCTCCTATCTCTCAGTTTCATTACCTTCTAATTGTATCCTAACAGTGACAACGAACATTGCCACGCGCCTATCCTGCGATAAATCACTGACCAGACCAAGTTGGTTCTTTTAAATAAAGGCCTGTTGTTGTTGCGCGATATCGTAATGACTGGTTTGATGACAGCAACTATTTGACGTGACGGTAAACTACTACGTCTTGGCCAATGATGTGGGCAGATCCCTTTAAACCCTCTCTTGAGATCTGAACAAGTTCTTTGGGAACCAAAAAGGCGTTTTCTTCCCATTTTTCCGCGGTCTGTTTTCCGAACATAAGAGCTAACCCAGCCTTCTTGAGGATGGTGTTCCCCTCTCGAGGTTTCCGCAAGGGAGAGTATTGTACTATCAGTAAGATCACAGGAGTTTCTCCAGGTGTTCTGTTTTTGGGCGTTTGACCAATGGTTACCTTATCAGGGACGTTATCCCGGACACATGTGGAAAGTGCTTCACAGCGAGAGAGAGTTGAGGATCAGATAAGGTACTGGTAAGATCCAGATGTGTGGTTGGCACTGTAAAATCAGCAGAGATGCGCGACTGGAAAACTTGCATTATCGTCAGCTATTGCCTCTGTGTCACGGGAAATGGATTAAGCTGAGCGAATCCGGGCTTCATCCTGAATGATCGCAGTGTGAGGAGATTTCGACCGAACAAAATATCAATTCATCCTGATTGTTGGTCAAACCGTATGATGCTGATAGCTCACCAAGAGTCAAAAGAAACCATTCTGACGGAAATAATGAAGCTACGCGTTGCTGACGTTGATTAACTCTTTAGAAGTTGCTCTCACCAGAACAAAATGACGATATTCTGTCGGCTCATTTCAAAAACCGCGTGAATAGATGCACTCATCTTTCATGGTCATGTTTTAGCCAAAATGAGGTGAGCATGCAACGTTCTTTCGGGCGAAATCCTCAAACCCGTACAAACTATATTCGCTTCGCACCGCGTTCTTATCGCAAAGTTTTTGGGACACAGGGTAGGCATGCCACATTTTTCCCCCAAAGCTTTTTGGCTCGGTACAAGGAAAAAAACAGCAGATTTTCCGATTGGCACCGGTGGGCTGTTGCTGTCGTTACGGTTGTTACGGTACTATGTATGTGAGGTGGAATGTGATTTGAAGCGGATCCTGTCCGATTATTGTCATAGTTACGCTTCGGTACTGACTGGTCAACAAAAACAACACCAACAATCTCAGGGATATGCCTTTAAACCGAATAAAGTCAGACATTGGCGTTTTTAGATCACGCTACCATTCTGTTTTGATTTTCACGATTGGCGTTATTTTTCTGAAGTGGTTCGTACTATCGATTACACAGTATGCTGAATACATGGTTAATAACATAGGGAAGTCTGTGCGCGAAATCGCAAAGTATGCAAGCGTTTCGAATCTGTCTTTCCTACCGATAGCCATTGTTTGATTGGTTGCACCAATCACATTGCAAAAAAAAACTGCCGCTTCGATGTTCGACCTTCGTTCGCTGTAAATCAGGAAGTCACAATCCTTCCACATTACCATAATCGTCCGGTGCAAAGATTCATCGGAAAGTGAACGAACATCCAAATATACCCAGTATGCGAACGTGATAATTTTGAAGTGTTCTCAGAGGTCCAGGTCTTGGCTTTCATTGGAAAAAAGCCACAGTGCAACTAAATAGCTTTGAGTTTCTTCGTGTGTGCGAAAATCCCTTTATTCTTCGAGTATGGAAACAGATTTTCGCAACCGATTATGCAGCAAATGACCTATTTCACCTACGCCATCGAATCACAGCTCATAACTAAAATGGCAATTGTGGACCACTGCACTAGTTTGGTCGCCTTTTTTTCTTGCAAACTAGACACAATAATCTGGTTATGATACATCACGAAATGGAATGAATTATGTCGAAGCTAGACATAACCTCTCCATGCGAATCCCCGACTGGGCTGATTGAAGTAGCGTCTCTAGTTGGAAGTACACCTTGACAAGATATACTTTTCAGTCCTATTCCATGTCCACCAGCAGAGGATAGTCCTTGTAGATGGCTATTTACTTAGCTAAGAGTACTCTACTAAAGAACGAGGTGGTGTTTACCGAGCTAGGATAGCTTTTTGATTGGTTTAGACAGTCTATTTGAGCGAATCAGGTTCCCATCCAACCATCAGTCAGTCAATGAGACCCGGTAGAGTTATTGACCGGAATATCTAGTACCGAACTACTATCCTTTCTAAATCGACTGCAAAAACACTCTTTGCTTAGCTTCCATTCTTCTGGGAAAAAAACTATCTGAAGCCACACTCACCTTCCTGGTCGTTCAGTCCACCAGCTAGTCAGTTATTTGTTTACCTCGATCCAAGAATTCAAAAACTACCCGGTCAAGAAAAGTCATGTAAATTTCGGTATTTCGCCTTACTTCAAATAGCCCTCCTAACACTACTCGGTCTTCCGTACCAAAACACAACAGGACAGTTAATCAAACTACTGAGAGTAGCGAAGGGGAGTGCGCGATACCTGGGACAAACCACGTCTACTCAAGAAACTTATATGCACTGTTCATCGGTCGAGATAGCCCCAGACCTCTATCCATAATCCAAACACCTTTTGTCTAGCTTGCTTTAAAGGTTACTCATAAATTGTCGTTTTCGGACAAAATTAACTGGATGTCGGAGACGTAGCTTGTTTAGATAATGGCCTCAGATATTCGCCACCGGTGAGTGAAGCTAAGCGTGCTTCGCTTTGATTAGACCAATTTGCAAGCTAAATAAACCGGGCCATGTCCCCGAACATTTTGGCCCAGGTTGATATTCTCTTCTGAATACTGCGTCTAAGTTCATAGCGCCGACAGCGAAAAGATTCATTCGCTTCGCAGGGCAGCTAAATTTGTGGGGCTGGTGGATTCTGCAGTCATCGTTGCAATTCTCACCGTTAGCCAGTCAGTGGCACCGCTTCGATTTCTCGTAATTTTTTTTTGAAAGTCGAGCTCCGTCCATTCGGCAATCCTGACGCCAGACAGACAATCACCTACATTCATTCGATGGTTTGTGTGGCGACCTTACGAACGAAAGCGCAGAGACAGAAGCAGGCCTACTATAGTCAAATAGTAGACTTGGGTTTATTGTTTGTACTGTTTTGCGAGCTAGAGGAGTTGAGGCTATCCAGTGAAACTTGTTGAAGACCATGACGCTGCGACGAAGTGAAGTGTAAACATACTCAGGCTCAAAAGATGTGGCAGTCGGTTGTGACCGCATTGACCTGTCAGGTGAAGCTGAGTTAACGTTTAAGCCTTATGTACAGCAGTAGACTACAGATGAATCTGCAGTGTACGGATTATGTCACGTAAAGCGGAAAGTCATGAGATGGGACTGTGTGTTCGTATTTTCTGCCGGTCGTTTTTTCTTCACTGCAGTGTTCAAAGAAGTGCTCACCGGAGGATTTCTCGTCCCGTTAGGCTGACTCCGGGTATTGGTAACGTTGTGGAGGCCATTTGCCGCCGTACATTTGGACAACGGGGCTTCCAAAAACTATGTTTGTGTACAACCAGCCTGCTTTCAGAAGAAAAAAATTGGTTGCTTCAGGACGGTAGGTACAGTATATGTTGACTTCACCAATCCAGTTGGTGGATAAGGTCCCTCTCGAAGGCCTGTCGGTCAACAGCAGCGTAATGGTGTATACTACTGATGAAGCACATGAGTAGTCTATGGTCTGGTGTCCAAGCTCCGTCCCCATATCTGACACAAGGTGAAGTTTTTTGCGGAAATCATGGAACCGCTTTGGAGTGTTCGTTTACCGTTATATAAAAGTCGATGAACGTCCAGGAATGTCCAAAAGAATGCGTGAGAATGTTCGGTTTTTAAAAACTGTGCGGATGAGATGTTTATTTTCGTATCTAATGGCGTGTAACTGCTTAGTTTGTGTTTGCTAATAAGTCACTCCGCAGCAAAGGGCTTTTCTTCTTTCGTTTGGTGCCACCACCAGGGAAGATACGGATGAAGATCCTTTGGCCACAACCTTTTGAGGATCCATTTCTCAAAGGTGATGTGCTACGTTCGGGTTTATGACTTTGGATTGGTTTCGCGACGTTTTGTGTGCGTGTCCACGGCACTTTATCACTACTGTTCACCTTCACGAATAGTGTATCTCAGAGTTGTGTTTGGCCACATCCTAGCAACGATTTTCTTGAAATTCTCCAGTTTTTGGGGTGCGTCCAACCCGAAGATACGGGTGGTGGCAGCGCTTGCTGACACAGTAAAAGGATCAGTAGGTGGCTGTGGATTTGCCGCATGCTCAGTCTTTCCGATGGCTCCTGACAAATGGTGTGTAGTACATATAGAAAACCCATGCCATATCGGGGTTACTCACTTCTTGAGGCATTCTGTGGAAAGAATGTGGGAGTGTTATTATCTTTATACATAAAAATGACTACCAGTACAGATTGGAGAGCCCCACAAACTTCCAGAATGCCTCGTGTGCCTTGGATCTTTCACCCTTGTGTTTGACTGCTTTTCTCCACTCATATCTCATCCCGTAGTACGGCTAACTTCTTATTCGTGACCGAGAAAGGAGAACGATCCGCGACAGCGAATCAAGAGGAGAGGTATAAAGGCAGTGCGTGGTTTGCGCTGACTCTCACATATACATTTTCTGTGGCAGTCACTCTCATTGTCGTACGGGGTTTCGTGCACGGTGCCCACGTGGAACTCGCAGCGGGTGCCATATGGTGCTGCGGTGGTCTCCTGTACCATCGAATTTACTCAGAGGAGCTTACATGGGGAGCCATGCCTGCCACCGTTTGCAATTTAATGAAGTCAGCCAGTGAAACGATCTCCTTTTCTAAGAGTTCCAACTTTATTAGATGAAACTCAGTTAGCCCTAACAGTCGTTGTGTACGGACATGAGAGTTCCACCCGTGGACTAGTTTGGAGCTATGAGCCATTTAGATGCATAAGTAACATGGGATTATCATACCTGGTATTCGCCAAGTTGTGCGGAGTGCCTCTTGTGACCGACCAAATTGCAGTATTCCGGTGGGAGACGTGAACTTGAAACAAAGCGTTATTCTCGTGAATAACAATGGGTCTCCAGTGATGAGTTGGCCAGTCGGGTGTGTTCTCACCAACCTTACCAGAAAGCACAGGAAACTAGTTTAAGTGTAGCAACCGAAGCAATACAGTAATATCAACAATATTAGTATCAGTAAGGCCTTGTTGCACTTGGAGAAGTTATTAATTATTTTTGAAATTATCATACGAATCGAGGATATTCAGCTAAACAGAACAAATGTATTAAACATGTTCCCATGAGGCTCAGGGCATTGTCTCAAACGGATACTGCATTGGTAAGCTGTAAATATCTTTTTACCTAGTGTTCCTCGTTATTCATATGGGTTCGGGCTTTTTAACACGTTGGGACAATTTTATATTTTGCCAACGGCTAGGTGAACAGAGATCACGATTCAAACCGATCCACTTTGTTTCAGACCAGTCTCTCAGCAAGGCCTGTTTCCGCGACGGTTCATGTCGTAAGCTTAAAAATATTTGAGTTTGCGTTGGCCTGTGCGAATGTGCAGCTGTCCTTCTGGATTTTTGGACTCGTTTATTCGAGTGTCCGCAGCGCGATGAACCCATAAAGCAGGGTCTCATGGGTGTCAACAACCATCGTACGGTTCCTACGCTCACTCGGTAGCACTGCAAGCTGACCAAGAGCTCATGTGAAGTTTTTTATCGTGAGGAGGCGTTCGCCATGCTATCATATCCCCACTTGCTTCATGTAGCATTTCGTATGGGAACGGTTACCGGCCAAGACCGAGGGAGGCCATATCCAGTCGAAGTGTGGCCAGTTGGCAGTGGACTTTCGGTATTCGGTTACTTGCCGGGAGTTCGAATCCCATTGGAGATTCGTAGGCTGGGCACCGCTGATGATTCTAGACAAGGATGAAACAGCCCTTTCTAACTTTTCAACGTAGAATGACTTTACTTTCGGGAAGAAATCTCGACCAAAATGATAAAATCTCCTCCCATTGCTTCGTGGTGTTTCTTCTATGCCCTCTGGGTTCAAATATCCTAACAGCGATTACATAGTTTCGCACGACTGTGTTTGGAAACTGGCTTCTGTCTATGCAAAGTGTTTCAATTGAGCTTGTTCAACTTTTCGCGGAGATGAATATTACTTTCCGGATTCATTTTTTCGCAAATTTCTGGATCGTTAATTCGAATGGAGTGTATTACCGCTTACGCCAGACTGAGGAATTAACCTCACAAGCGAATGAGTTCCCAGGTCCGTCTGCACCAGTCTCCCTCGAGACGCGTAAAACCTGCGCAGGTGAGAATATATAAAACATTATATTTGCGTTGCCAGATGAAGGAAATGCGACGGACTTTATGCTTTCCACCAATTAGGCCGCAAACGTCACATAAAAGCTATAAAACCAGGTCGTTTGCCAGTCTGTTTAGAGCTTACAAGTAGTGAACAGGAAACGAAAATGCACTGTGTACGTAGATGCACTACGCGATTACCATACGGAGAAAGGTGTTGATGTTGCGCATTTGAGAATGCCCGGCTATTGGATGGGGTGGGATGCACTTATTTTAATCCAGTAGCATAGGTTCAAATGCTTCAAAAACCTACACTCTTAATTTACTAAAAAGAATGGAACGATTCCTGCAGTTGTGGCAGATAAGCTTTCGAAAGCTTAGCAGTTATATTAAATCGATTTAGTCGCTAGCGTTTTCATGATTCTTTAACACCTAGCCCACCGCAGTTGTAATTACTCGAAGTAAGAGAGACAAGTATTTAAGCCGCAGAGCGTAGTTATGCAAACCAACACAGTCTGTCGAAGAATTTTCAGCAACCTTATGAGTAGTGCATTACGAATCTACATGTATCGCGATATCTCGAATATCCTAGCAACTGAAACATGAGGCGGCCTGGTGCAGCACATTCAGTGGCCTGGAAACATCACAACAAACGAGAGATTCAGCTGGGTTCCAGGTGAGTCTCTCGCAAAACCAAACTTGTTTGCAAATGAGTGTATTTCGCTGACAGTCTGTTCATGTTACCCCTTCCAACAAGTGATGGTCACGTGGTATGCATCGAAATTGTGGAAAGCGGACTGCTTGGCTTCGGGCCACTGGCATCAAAACAATGAAATGTAGGCAATGTTTACTGGATTTTTGGAATTCACGATCACATCACTCACTCTCGTTGGGACAGTTCTCCTTCTGCCCTGATGAGTCCACACCAAACGGGGAAGCACTGGACTCGAGTGTCGCTCTTTTTAGAGCTCATTAGCAGTGGATACCCTTAGTTGGGTCGGGTTTTGGAATCCGAATATCTGACATGTGAGACGAGCGAGTTACTACTACTCTTCCGCAGTACACTGAATTATCATCATGCTTGAACAGACGAAAATGTTTACGCTTGAGCAATGTGACTGGTTTGCTTAAATTCTTGAATAATGGCCCACTAACTGTCCTGGTTGTGTCACTCCATTGGCCCGCCCGTCAGGGCTTCCCAGACGGCGGCACCACGAACCCTTGAGCCCTGTTGAACAAGTCTTTTTGCTTACTTGTAGGTCTTTGCTGGATTTGTTTGATTTGCCTTCACAACACGCTTGCCTTGAATGTTAGGTATCAGGGGTTCAAATCTCCGCTCCACACCAATTATGTACACTGCTGATGAGCTCGAACAAGAAAAAAACTCGAGTCCTGTGTTTCCCCGCTTCGGTACCAAGTCACTAGAATGAATAACTCAGAACGGAAGGTGGACGGTGATATGAATGAGGACTCTAAATTGGAATGTAATTTCACATGATGTCGTTTTGAAGAGGTTGAATTTCCTTTCCAACTCATAGAAAATGACTGGCATTTCCGCTATGAACAGTTGCAGTTTACGCATGCACTGGTTTCAATAAGGTGCAGTTTCTGTTGGCTGAACGAGCGTTAACATGATTGGACCAGCATTCCCCACGCCCTTTCCCCAAAGTTCACCGATCTGGTATTGTAAGCATTTGTTTATAGAGCCATTATAACTCTCTGATTCTACAATTCCAAACAATTTTGACATTCAGTATGATGAACTGCGTCAAATGTTTCATCGGAACACCACACTGTTCAGTATGCTAACGCTACCACTGGTGGCATTCCGATGATACCCGTCCCCATGGAAAATAGGTGCACCGAACTGGAGAAAAGGTAGATAATCTGGGGTGTTTTGTAATTTTCCTAGGACATCCCGGGATACTTCAATTACCCTTACTTCGCCGTCCTTGTAATGAAGATGTTCTCTGAAGTAGACTTTGTCCTGTTTACCCAGAACATGTAGCTTGAACCAATGTGTTCCGCTTCACAACGATGTTAACTGTATTCACGATTTTGTTACACCCCCATTGCCTTACGGATGTGTATTGTCCAGGGCAACTGGGCTGGATAATTTGCCAGCCGTTCTGTTTGCCTCCCGTGGCAGTTCCGCCCCAGTTGAGACAGTAATAAATTCTCTTCCAGCCGCATTTCATTTCATAACGGAAGCAATTACGTCGTTGTCAATTTATGGTATGGGTTGATTTCTAGATGTTACGTTATGGGAACCAGTGTGCAGGGCTAGAAGGTGACTGTAAGCCTGTGATGGTTGTCCCGGTTTTGTCGATCCATAGATCCGATTGTAAGGGTTTTCCGGTCAGGTAGTTCCACAAACGGCCGAAAGATGTCAGGCAAGTTTGACCGAATATGGACTGTCACATGACTAGTAAAATGTGTATGCTGTTAATATTTCAAGCGGATCGAAGACAATGGGAATCCTTCCCACTAGGATATTCTGCACAAACGCGGAATGTAGGTCAGTGAAGGAATCATGCCCAAGAGCAGAAGACAGTTTCAACTTGTCCTTCTACCGTTCCACATCATATAGGCACACTACTCAGAGGCATATTTTAGCGCATGCCGGATGTTCATGTTGTAGACACAGCGCTCCCTTTCAGGGCTTATATCTGGAGGCCGCTAGAGATTGTCGGGATGCTGCATGAAGATGCTCTTGGCCTTACTTATATCTCGCCGTGTTTGGTCCTGCTGCAGCTCAGAGTTTTTATGGTAGCTTTGAGCAGGGTGGATTAAACGTGTATGATTGCGGTGAAGAAAGTTGTCTTCTCAAATTTCATTTCCTGTTCAAACAGCAATGCGTAATAGCCAATGAGTTCAGCGTCGTCAGATTTCTCAAATCATGAAGTGGGACCTAGTTGTGCTTCTGAAGAAAACGGTGGAAGTTTGAACGGTCGATTGTGAAATCGAAGAGCATAAGTGAAGGTAGACAGTCTTTTCGAACAATGGAATCTGTGGCGGAAACTGGTGTCCCTTTCCCTCAAGCTTCATTGCAGGTATGAAGCTTATCCTGGGGTCTGATCAGATTCAGCAACGTTTATGGCACGCCATCAGCTTTCACGACAGACCAAAGACGTTACCTGTTAACCTGGTTAAATGACGCACAAGTCAGTGTCGCAGGTGTTGAATGCTGAAACTGGTATCATGAATATCTGGTGAACACAACCTCACTTTGGACGGACACCCCCCGATTCGGTCCTCTGTGAGAATCTCGGTTTCTCTCGGTGGCTTGGTAGTAGAAGTGTGGTAGCGGACTTGGATCCATTACCTGCCATGCTGATAACCTGAGTGTTTGTCATCTACCGTTCCATCACATTTCTTCAAAAATCAGGATTAGTTTAGAGGTAAATCATTCCACTGAGAGCACATAAGTATCGATGTTTAGCAGTACGTCCCTCTGCAGCCATACTATTTTCCTCATGGGCGTAAGTATAATTTTTTCTGATCGTGCCGCAGACCTCCGTCTGCGAACAGTAGGTTCATCATCTGGGGCTATAAGCCGATACAGGATAGTCTCTGTCAACCGGAATGCTGATTTTGGGGAGGTCAAACAATGATTTGACAACGAAGTATGAAAGCCACTACCAGCAAGCTCAGCTGCGGTTGTCGCTGCCGTCTTCCTGGATAGGGACCCCGAGATGGGACACATCAATGGATAGAAGCATTGTCAGACATGGCTTAGTAGCGCTTATACATCCGAGCTGCTGCCTTCAATGCATAGCTCCCCTCCCGATCTCCATAATGAAGAGTCCACTGACACACTGTCGGGTACCGCTTTAAATGCGTAGCTATTTACCCCACCTCTCCAGATCATCGGTGAATGAAACTGTGGCAGCTAGAACCACCTTCCGACACGCACTCTGTTCTCACAGCTGATGATGATACCTGATCAGCTTGATATTAGCCATCCGTTTTGTCGACTTGTCTGCAATGGACATGTGACTAAAGAGGAAGTGAAAACTCGTTGCCCCACCGTGAAGCGATGGGCGTTCTCCAGCGTCCTACTCTTCCTCTCATAATTATGTGCATTCGAGGGAACTTATCACTCTGTTGTTCCGGATTCATGCTTCGAATTTAAATCCTTCCCGAAAAAAGCATCTATATATTGCGCCCCACAAAAGAGTAAATATGCTAAACCAGTGTCCACTCGCTTGTACATCTGAACTGGACTAAAAACTCGTTGTTCTACTAAGTAGATCCAAGTCTTAGGACTCGTAGGCTCATACCCTTTCGGCATTGATGAGATGCGCACTCCCAATGGTCCATCACAAAGGTAGATGTGCCACGCCACTGCTTAACCTGGAAGGACAAAAATAACAACGGCAGGGGACGCTCCCCTAAAACGTAAGCCTATTTAAGTTTCACTGCTTGATGTTGTTTTGTTGACCTGAGGGTGCGGGTCTTTTTGGAGGTTAGGCTGCTTGAAAATAAGCACTGTATATTATGAAAACACTGCCTATTTCCTTCACAAGAGACTCAATTCTTGCATCTAAGTGAACCAGAAAGAGGTTGATCACCATTGGCCTGACAACAAGGGGATGAATAGGAAATTTCCGAAGTTGCATACGTTCCTGAAAACTCAGCCGCCTTACTGGCACAGCCAAATTGGTTGAGCGTTTAGACCTAGAGTCACAAACAGTCCGTTTCGCTGTGGTTCGAACTCAAGCGAACCAACTGCCGTGAGCCTCGGTGAGTAGAAATTGCTGGGTAAGGCTCCGTTAAACTAAGTACCTGGCCCACACCGTTCCACAGCGCCAGTCAACTCACACTCGATTTTCGTGGTCATTTCACTGTGCAAAGCTACATATGGGTTTGTTTAACGACAATGTGGAGCAGCTGCTTTGGCGGTCCCCAAGCATCAGGCAGCATCACGTCTTGACAGTAGATAGCCGACCGGCTAATCATGTGCTACTCTGATTCGGATCAATAAAACTGTTCGGGTGAGACAACATAGTTCTTTGTTTGTTTTTTCCACTTTCAAGCGCAAACGTGAAGCGGCTTTGAAAATGCAACCTACTATAGGTTAGGTACGTATTCCGCCACAAACCGGAGGCAGATCCTATTTTCTCGAATTTTCGTTAAAACCCTCGTCTTTCATCCCGAATAAGGTCATTATCAGTTATGCGGTTCCCCGAATGATAAATGTGAATGTCATATTTGTGGTCAGTTGTTCGGCTTCCCAAATTTAGTGCCTTTTGTTTTCCGAAGCCATTTTTTTCTAGTTTGACATGATGTTACAGTGCGAATAAATTGGAAAATGTGGGAAAGGAATTCGTTGGTTGGGCAGCGACGAACCGTAGAAAAGCTGAAAATTTCCCACAACCACGCAATCGCAGCGTGAGGTGTATACAGTAGTCCCAAGGTACTTATGAAGGATGAATACCTCTAGCTTAGGAACACTTTAGACAGTGGCCGGGGAACTCCTAGAATTATTTTCTCTCTCTCTCTAGAGAGGGCAGGCTTCGACACTTTCACCTATCTTCAATCGAAGGTGGCTCGGGTACGCCTAAACACTCGGTCTGCATTTATTCATAGAGAGAGAGCACAAAAACCCAAGCTCACTTTAGCTGCCGATACAGCATACAGGTGTTTCCCGGTTTTTCACACTGTACAGTAAGAGTGTTGAACAGCGGGACAGCTGGTTGTCATAAATGCAGTTGACTGGGGAAACAGGTGTGCAGTCTACATGCATGCTGTTAACTGGGTACCTGGAAGGTTAACCGATTGGACAATCACCTGTCCGCATGCCAACGAATTTGAGGCAGATCTCAAACTCCGTCTTTATTTTCAAGCTGATTGCCTCCGCTCGACATTCCCTGCTTCTCTGCCTTTTAATGATACCAGATTATCACAACGAGGGCTGGGCGTTTTTACATCTAATATCAAATGACATTCAATGAATGATTCGGTCGGTAAACAGGATCACGCTGTTGTGAGCTCCTCACGGCGTGCATCAGAGAAAAAGTTCTTCTTCCGAACAGGTGTTAACTGGATGCACCGCTGAACAGATGTATGTTGTTTCAAAATATGTAAGCGACTTCCCATCTGTTGCCTCTTTCCGTTTCACGTCAAGGTTGCCGAGGTGGCTCATTGGTCAAGACGCGAACTTACTGACTGGAAAGTCCGTGGTTCCAACCCAACCCCGACATCTCGACTGCTCCTTTCTAGACTTCGGCAACCTGGCGTTTTCTCAGCTCCTGTGCTTTCTTCGAACAACATGGCAGCTAGGCGTCGAAGGAATGCTACAGCTGAACGATTATTATTAGTTAGGTTGAAAGACGACAAAGTGACCCATTTTGTAAATACCGCCGTTGTCTGGAAGCCCACACGCGTTTCTAGCCTGACTGGATTCCTCGTCACAGTCATGCTCTTGGTATGGACGGGGTAAGCTGAATGACAACACCACAAAGTAAATACACCAGAGTAATCTTTTCTTTACGACAGAACAGGATTTCCCCTTTCTCTGTCGAAGGCTACGAAAGGCCTAACTCTTGTCAAAATGGGGGAAATCCATGGTGACGCGCCCCTTCACAGTAAGTTTTGTGCCATGGGGAAAACCTGCACTTGGAACTGTACCTGAATATTGGTAGCTGGGATACGTTCATTGGTGGTTGTTCATGTGGCTGCTGGTGTGTTCACCAAGTCTGGCAATTAGGTTGCAGACGTTTCATCACCAATCGTGCTGTCACAGTGATGCCACCTCGATTGCAAGTTTATTGCCAACCTCGACCACCTGATCAATCGCCAAAATTTAGTCATTCAGGTTTATGCGAGAATTTGTCAAGCCAGTCGGAATTTCATTATGTTGAAAGTTCACCTTACTAGCGACCAGATGTTTTCGCACTTTTGAATGCATCTCTTCCGTTGCTATTGTACAATTTACCGGGTTGGTTGATTTGTCTTCCCTTTGTCACGCATACCGATCGCATAGTCCACAGATGCTTAAAGTGGTGTACTACGCGAAAGGACTGACGACAAACGGCTTCAGAACTTACGGTTTGAACCCAAGTTTGGTGGGATGGATGACTTTGTATCAATCCCTCCTATTCAGCCGACGACCTGAATCCCAAAGGCAGTGTCCTAACAGTCAGTGACCGACCAGTTGTCAAACCAATACACCGGTCGCAATGATGTGTGGGTGCAAACAAGTTTGCACAAGCACTTAAGGCCATTGTTGCAAACCAAAATGATGGGACCGAACAGTTGTTTTGTCGAGTGCATCGGTTCCATACCTATGGGCTGAGGAGACGTTTACGGGTCTTTTGATGCCATTGGTAAAGGATTGCAAAGCGCTTTGTGGACGCGCCATTATTTCCCGTGTACACATTTTTAGGGGAAATCCAGCAGTACAATGAAAACGTGGAACACTTAATAAATTCCAATGAAGTTTGGACTCTGAGGCAAAAAATGAAACACTATGTTTCTCGTACCATTTCGAATAACCTCGAATGTAGCTTCAACATTCTGAAGTAAAAAAACAAATCTACATCGCTCAATGTTCACTTGGTTTAATGACTCTGTATGACTAACGATGCCGAGCATGCATGACTGAGCTGACTAGCTAAGAAATAGTAATGCGGATGTCACATGAGTACAATTCACACTTTTCCGAAGCGAGATACTGCTCATAAGGTTGCTGAAAATTCCCCGACAGTCCATTATCGGTTTTGCTCTTCTTCAGGCTTTTCAGGCAGGCGCAGTTACAGAGTTGTCGTCAAGCCGATTTTCTACTTGCACAACAAAATGTACGTACTTGGCGAAGTACACTCATTTACAAATCACCTTGGTGTTAAAGGGAGACTCAGTTGAATTCCGGCGGAATCTCTCTGCACGAAGGTCCTCTCATGTTTCAGTTAGCACGATGCATGTGATCTCGCAATCTATTTTTCTGATCAAACATACTACTCATAATGCCTCTCAAAACTCCTTGACACTTGAGAGAGGGACAATCCAACATCATATATTCGCGCTTCTAATCTACGGTTTTCCCCACCTGCCACGCAGTGCCACTATGAAACCTCAAAGAATGTATCACGTGATGTAGTGCGCGATAAGCATGTTTGTCCGTTGCACCCAACACTAATTTGTCGTTGCTTCTTCGAATGCAACCAATGGTCCATCACTGATTTAAAAACCCCTTAAACAAGGTCTGAAAATCTGCGGGTTGTTCAATCTGACAGTTGATGGGTGATGGCTTTTTTCGCCCATTAGACAATAGACATGGTCTTTTGGTCCGAAAACTCTGAGGACCAACATAGTTTGGTCGGATGTTGGTCAAGCAAATAGTAGAGGTGGAAAACATACCAACTATGTAGTCCAATTCTCATTAAACATTGTGCACACATGTTCTTGAAGGAAACTATTCACAAGATTACTGAAAACTATTTGACAGCCTACTACCGGTTTCGCCCTTCGAATACCATACCAAGTGAAGCCTGAGGCGGTCTTTGTGCAGCATGTTTAGTCGGAGAATTTCAGTTGAGTTCCTCATTACAACCAAATTGGTGTGCCAATGAGTGTACTTCGCGAGTTGAGCTCATATATTCACGTTTGTAGTAAGCCCATCGATGTTTCGACCAGACTTCTTTGCTCCGGATGACAATAAACGCAACTCCTGTCTCTTATTTCCATATAAGCTAATACACTCCCTCCTGTACGTTTTCGCTTGAGGTTAGCACCCCTTGTAGAAGGGGACTTTTAATTTCAGGATATATATGGTGTCCACTGTTAAAGTACAATGTATATAATGACTCATCATCAGAGAGAAATCTTTATACGAGGGATTTCCGTTTGCTTGCATTTTCCAATGTTGCACAAGAGAACCTCAGTCTGAGTGGATCGTAACAAACTGAGTGATCACATGCTGACTTGCTGCTTGAGTGACGACTTCTCAGGCGAAAGGTTTACTCACCTTTAGAAGCGTACTGCTGATGAGTCCAAATAAGGCTGGAAAGACTGTACAGTGCTTCTCGACTTTTCCGCACAGACTGACTTCACTTTCGGGGCGAAATTTCGATTGGCACTCATTGGGTGTTGAGCAAAGAATAGGAAGTCGCTAAACTTCAGAAACGATCGCATGATGAAGTACACCATCCAATTTGGATTGGTGAGTTTTTTGAAGACGTTCATAACGAAGAAGACCAAACCTTCGTCAAGAAGAATTCCATTCCTGCAAGTAGAATTTTGGTGGATCGAGTGGATGCGAAATTTTAGCTGATGACGAGAAGCAGTAGCATACCAGAGCAGAAGGTCCAATTGAATCCAGTGCAGTCGCGAAGCTGTATCAAAGAACACAAAGGATCGCAAAATATGCGCTGTGATAACTCAGCAGTTTTCCGCTTGAATAGAGGGAACACCACTGTATTACGAATCAAACGGAACCATAAAGAACAAGCTTCCATTTGCTGAGAAAAAAATCCGATTCCGCACTTTAACCCAACAAACCAGCGACCCAACCAAGAGCCTATGTAACAGCGTTTAAAATCACTCACCACATTATGTAAACGAGGAGTACTCACAGAGGACCGCTGAATAACGGTCCTATCGCCGAAACACATAAGGACGAGATTCCACCAAGGGCAATCTTCCCCATTATTAACTCACTCATATACCGAACAGTCCGATAAGTTTGTAAGTAGTTCACCGCAGTAACAACAAATATCTAGAGCAGTCTGGACTCCCCTGGAAAGACCCCCGGTTGAATGATGAGGGCATAGTAGTATCTTTCAGCAAATGTGCCCTTTTGACATACTGAATGAGCTAGACACGCGCTTCAACAAGACACTTGCTGGACGTCAAGCTCGAATCCTATCTGCGGTTCAATCAGGTGGACTAAGTTGAACAACGAAAACGCGACTTGATCCTCAACTTCCAAACTACTCGATGGGGTAATTATTTCAGCACCGTTGCATGCAGTCACAAGCAAAGTTGGGCTTCAACTCCGCTAAGCTGGATTTTCGTGCCCAGGGATAGAAACGCAAACTGGTTTCCAGATCGTTATGACAACCCATTATCGTCCTCCTTCGTACATCTAGAGGAACATTTACACACCGTCCTCTCCGATGAAGCGTTAATATGGAGAGGTGGTATCTCTTCGGGTTAATTTTACACAATTGCGGTCGGTGTGAAACGTTGATGAGAGCTCACGAGTGAATTGGCCATCCTTCAGAAGCTTCCTCCTTGAGGTTTAAGCCTGGGAGACGGGTGGAATTTAAACCAAACACACAAATTTTCGTTTGGAGAACTACATTGCCAGCAGACGCTAGCTTCTACAAATGTAGAATTATACCAGAATTACAACAACCGGTTCGAAAATAATCCTTTTATTCTCCCCCATTAAGTGAGCTGTGTTCATTTATTCAGCACGTGTACATATGGAAATCAAAATCATACGTGGTTAGTATATTACGCAGGTATATCACAATAATTTAGTTGTTCTTCTGTCCAGTAAATAGAGGCACATGAGGATACATTCATCAAAATCATGCCAATTTGCCCTCCCCAGTGACACCGCTGAAAACCCAAAAATTCTCCCCAGCCGATACCACTCTAAATTCCAACGGGAAAACCCGTCGGAGCAGTGGTACTATCACGGATCCCGTATCTAGGTGAAATTTTCATTCTTGATCGACAGCACCACTAACGGGAGCGGCTCAAATGCCTGCCTCGTCACCGTCAAGGAACCCAGTCAAGAAACGCCCAGTTTCATGTCCGATGACTGTTACAGATAGTACACTAATACAGCGAAACTCCGGGTAGTACTCTCCCCCCCCCTGCTAGTTCGCATCTATTTTGGTTCACACACGATATATCTGCCAGCATGTGTGTGCGAGATACAAAAAGAGAGAGAGAGAGAGCTTGTTCGATGCACACAGCGGGGTTCCTTTCCCGGATTGATCAATAGACAACCATACATTACCCCGGTATCGGTTAATGTGCAATCAGGGTACAAACAACGACGATAAGTAGCTTGTTTTCTCCCAAAAGTATGTTTGAAAACGTGATCGTAACTTCTTCGGTTTGTCTTTTCTTAACTGTCATACACTAAGATAGATAAGCTGTTTGCCGGTATCTATTTAGAATGATTTAGTTTCCAGTAAAGCCAGCAACCAAAATAGAAAAGAAACGAGGCTCACAGCGGCGTTTTGGGTGTCAAACCAGCCACTGATTAGGTGACACACACCAGTGGGATTTCACACGCTTGGAAGCAAAATCAGGGGAAAACATCCCAAAAATTTGAGTAAACCTATTAGAAAGAATAACTGTAGCGTCCCATTCCCTGTTTTCTATTCCACATTGACAAGGTCGGTTCACTCTAAGCTTGGGCCATAGTAAAATATCAACTTCAGCCTTTGTGTCACACTGCCAGGCCAGTTTGGCAATTTTTTAAGAAATTCTACTTCTCCGGCCCAAGGCGATACTTCATCGACCTGGACCAGTCAATGAGGCTTCATCGTGAAAATTAGTCTGTGAGATAAAAGCATGATTTCCGCGGTGACAAAGGAAACTCTCGTTGTTCTTGGAATTGAAACATGCCCATTGGTGGTACTAGAAGTGAGCGTAAACAGAAATTTATGGCAGCTAACCCTGCTTGGGATGTAACTCTTGGGGTATCACACGAAAGACTTCACTGGATGCAGCTATCTCTAGTAATGAATTTTGAATTTTCCCGACAACTTTGTTGTCATACCGACTGATGCTCTTCACATTTATGCGCTAAAACTAAAACGGACGCGTGAATTTTATATTAACGTACATCTAATCCACGGATAGGCACTGGTCCAATAACCCTAAAAACCTTCACTCCTCTGGAGCGATCTTTTCGACTGGTGGTTACTCCAAAGCGTCTTACAATGGTAAGCGATGAACGGTGTTACCTACCAAGACCGATTTACTCGAAATTATACATGGTAAATTTTTTGGCACAAAAATTCCATAGGATAGAATATGACAAGCTACAGGACGAAATACGACGGAACAGAATGCCACATTACAATAATGGTATTGCGAAACAGTATTTATGGATCGTGCACCGCAATCATCAGGCATGGGTGGAGCAGTAGGTCCAGTCGACCCTCTGGACAGCGCACGAATTCCCTGCCGACCTGAAAGTATTCGTCATATATCGTGGAACCTTCACATACGGACGACCGTTCAGAACACAATAAAGAAACAACGGTCCTAATAAGCGAATGGTTCAAACTTGAGGGTTGAAGTAATTTGACTGCAAGGTCGATTGTGCCGATTGCGTCCTTACCCATACTGGATGACGAGGTAGACAACCGGAGGATCGTGTCAACAAACCTTCGTAATTTGGCTAAACTGGAGCTGGACATTGGAGCTTGTACCTTGCTTATCAGCCTCCGATTGATAGCTCAACTCCGACGGCATGCGCATCTCACGACACAATTTTTATGAGCTTCTACGTCGATGTTGTGCAGTCCGCATGACCCTGTGCTGCATCTTCAGGTCCAATCCTGTCGATATGTAAGTTCCTTGGTCCGGCTTGCTTCCCTACACACACTGGAGGGGTCAAACAGGTGACCTTAACCTCAAGTTCAGTTGGTGTCATTCGTTCACTGTTGAATATACACAAAACCAGCCAATCACAACGCTCGCTGTCGTAATCCCCAGAAATTTCCATATGAATCAAGAACTCCTAATGCTTCACCTCACCAATGGATTTCGAACTTGTTTTGGGCCAAGGAGATTATTAGTTATGAACGATTGGGCCCAGCATTGCACTGAGTCACGACACCTTTACACAACTGGATCTCTAATCACCTTGCAACTTGTGCCGGGTATTAGCAATTTTTGAGTGATCTTGAACGCTTCTATTTGATGGCTCTGGAAGCTATCTATGGCCTTTATTTTTCCACCTTGAATCACGGCGATCGCAACCAGTCCACACATCCCTCTTGTTAACTAAGATGTTCTTGCTTAAATAAGAACCTCGTTTTTGGATGGCATACAGTTTTGGACTGGTCAATATCCATTAGTGCCAGTCATACACACTATTTGTAATCTGTCCAAAGAAAAGCGTTAGATAATGAGGTGCGTCGCATTAAATTAATAGAGAAATTACTGTGATGTGTGCGTGCGTGTGTGTGTGTGTGCATGCATGATAAACGGATCAGCGACGCTAATGTAGCTTTGTTTCGGTCGATTACCGTTCAAAGTACATGATCATCATCGTCGCAGCCTTCTTTACACAGCCTAATCGTTCCCTCGGTATGCGTGAATACCCTAGTCCAATTACTGATCCTCAAAACTAATCCCTTTTTCATTCAGTGTAGCCGAGAACGCGCGCACAAGCGCGGCGCGAACGGCTACTGTCTTATGAATATATTGGCTGGTATGCGTTATTCGGTCACATGACTTTGCTGTTGCTGATATTTTCCCTGTCTATTATGAAACAACGACGGTGGGTGATCTGAACTCTTTGTAGCATGTGCTTGTTTTCGATTCGGTGGAAGTGGACTTGATCGGCTTGATTCTTCACTCGTTTCGGTCACCGTGCACCATTCGTCAAGTCAAAAATGATCACACTTTTATTGGTCTGCATTCAAACGAGGACTGAAGTTCTTCATCTGTGAGGAACCCACATCTTATCGAAACCTCATAATGCAGATATGTTTGACTGTTCCTCAGAGTGGCTGCAGAATCATTACAACTCAAATAGTAGGAATAACTGCTGTGGTGAATTTCCAACTTCTGTTAAACTAATCCTTGCCGATAGGGTTCCCTCCTAAATGAGGTTACCTCTCTACAAGGACCACGATAGCATTTGGCGTTGGCGGGACTCAGCGTAAAATCACCCCGAACTGGTGGCACACTCAGACAAGGCCGTAAAAACCCTCTTCTTGTATTATCTTCTCTTCTGTCTTAGTGTAAGTACCTCTCGTATGGTTATCCTACAACAGACGTCAGAGGTGGAGAAACCGTCTCGTCCGCCCATCATTGAATTGAGCATCACAGGATCACAGATGCCGTACTCCATGTCCAGTATGGCCTTGAGAAAGGCAACTGAAAACGATTGCGCTGGAGTCATGGTCATAACATGGGAAGGAAAAGTCTGACATTTGCGAGTTCCATGCACAGCTATGCGGTCGTTGCAGTGATAGTCATCATATAGAGTTTGTATTTTAACTTAGCTGCACAGCTTGCCTCTTCTAACAACAACAATCTGGCTGGGTTTTGAAGTGTCAGTTAGACGAAGGAGTACTGTAACCTTATTAAAACCCTGGAATAAGCCCTGTTTGACGGCCCTCTTTTTCTCAGTCATTTTGGAACTGAAGCGTTGAGTAACAAATTATAAGAATAAACGCCCCCCCCCCAGACGACCTGACTCATTGCACTACCGTGACGCAGTACTTGGGAGTGTACAATACTACTCGCGAGCTTGTGAACATCCTCTTTTCTCCAGATTTATTTACGCGGCAGGCATGTTCAGAATGAAAGTAGAGCAGTAAATTCTGGACAGAATTTGAGTCACGAGAACCTCGCTTCCAGGTATGAACTGGAACAGCATTATCCGAAATACATTTAATGCTGGATGACGTGAAATCAGTTTGGCTGGAAATCAGGAACGGGTTACGGAACATCGAGTGCATGTATTAAAGTTGACACGAAATTAGAAATTTCACACGTGGGTCAAATCGGGGCACAAGCAAACGCAAACACCGACATTTTGGTACTGTTTTACAAGTACATTTATAAATAGTTTACGAGGTTAAAGGGAGAATAAGTGAGATATACTTGGTTAGAACTCAGAAGCAGCTGACCTTCAAATGAGTCTTTGAGTTCCTTTCTCTCTCTCAAAATGGTCGTTGATTGGTTATTACCTTCTGTGTTTAACAATTGGGCTTCTAATATGGTTTTAGCAACAAATGCTAGCCCCTACTCACAATGTGTTCTTAGTCTCACCCAGTCTAAATCTGCCTATCGTTATTTGAGTTGGTCGTATGAATCCTAGCCGTGTTTTGCCAGGTGAATCACGGAGGTATTGTTTGCTGGAGCCAGATGACGAGTTTCTTGTAGAGGGTGTATACTTACCACCGATCGGGTGGTTACGCTGAAGTATGAAGGAACGTATGTCTGGAGCAAAATTCCAGACTCCGTGAGCAGGTCGTTGTACATTCTTTGAAGACGCAGACGCTGATCAGGCAGCGGGTTGGAAAAGATATACTCTGAGTAAATAGCTGCAATCTGCTAAGTAGCCTATGACAGTGGTTTGTGTTGGCGGTGGAGAAAAGTGAACACTTAGTCTGCTTGGTGTTGACTGACTCATGTGATTGATTGACGTGACTTTACTCCTGTCTTGAACAGCTGCTTTTCACACACAGCGGTCAGGTGGTAGGCTCGCACAGATGAAGACCTGACTAAAAGTCCAGCGAGTTGGCGTGATTTTCCCTAGGACCTCCTAGTGCAGCTGTTTTCAGCCCAAGTAAGGGACCAAGTTTCATTGTGAATCCTCTTTTATGAGATGAGTATTCGCAGAAGAGACGCTTTGGGTCAGCTTTCTGGGTTGGTTTCTATACAGAAAGGTGAGTGCTTCACTTGAAGTTGATTTGTCTTGAAATAACTTCACAACGCTGCGCGTGGAAAACGTACTGGTTAGACTGTAGTGATAAGAAACCTTGAGTATCAGAGTGAGATTTATTTAATTCTCTCTTCTTCAGTCGCGATTGCGTGTACATTTTGAAGATCCATTGTATCTACAGATAAACTGTATTGAGAGCTTTTGCTCTGATGGCCACCGTTTTGGACATTCCTGTAAAGTGAGCTAAACATTTCCACGTCAGATTTGAAGGTACCAACCCGGGGTCATTACTTGCTGCCTGAGGAGACAGCACTACATTGACCATGAAAACCTAGCCTCTTCGTATCAGTGGTGCCTTATTTTCGGGCTAACTAATTAAGTTTCCTTTGCCGGTTCGATGGTCTTTGCCGCTGAAAATACGAGTTATTTACAACAAGATTTACCACCATAGCTGAAAAATCCATCAAGTACCGAGATGCTTTTACTTCCGAGAAGGCAGTTGCCTCATGTTTCATTTGCCGTCAGCGCACACACTGGGTCATCGCATCCGACGCGCGGATGGAAGACCGAGCCGACTGAACTGTTTAACTGGTCAACTGTAAGTGTATTTGGGTCGTTATCTTCCCCATTATCTTTACAATATTACTATTTTTCCCCACTTCATACGTCACTGCAGCAAGTGGCATTTACACATTAACATCCATTCCACGCAAAAACAGATAAACCGCAGGCCAAATGAGGGTCAGCTTTATGCTGAGTTTCCGTGCACTCCAACAAACATGTAACCATGACTGTTGCGGGTGCACTTCAAGTTTAACTGACCACTGAGGAGATAAAGTTAGCCTACTGCCACTATCATCCCCGTCTTCACCCACGGGTTCTCATCCTCCCCTTCATCTTCTTTGTCATCATCGTCAACATTGGCGGCGGTGGCAGCTGCAGTAACGCCAACCTCATTAACCACACACCGTGGATCGGTCCAGCATCGTTCCGGAAGCCATCGTGTTGTTCTATCCTATTTATCATGATAGGTATACATAGGAATCTTCGGTTTTACTTTGTGACAGCAATGCCACTGATCGCTTCTGGAGAGTTGTTATTCCAAACCCATTAATAGATATCGCACTCTTATCCAGCCAACTTGGAATTCATCGGCTGACCCAAACGGTGAATCGACTCTGCTGTTCTGTGTATCAGATCTACTGTCAACAAGTGTAACACTGCATGCTCAAACGATGATTTCAGCAATGAACGGGTTGCGTACAAAACAACTGCTTTGATACAACTAAATATAACAGGTGGTCACTTTGGTGGCACGAATAACTGGACAGAAAAACGCTCTGCATTATGAGCTGTAGGAAGATACCCGTGCCAGTGGGTAATATCCACCGGATGATTCGTGGAATGAACGAGTGAATTTGTAAATTTGAATTTGTAAATTATAGTGAAATGTGATGGCGCCATTGGCAGTACACTCTTGTGTGCGCATTTATCTGCTCGTGTGTAGCTGGAGGTTGAATTGGTTCGGTCTCCTGGGTGTGCAACAAAGCAGTCGGTTCTGTTGTTTGGGTGCGTGAGAATATTGGGAAACATGTTTGTAGACCACGGGCAGTATAACAGGTTTAGGTGTGATTTGATTGACGGGCGAAAGCGGTTGTCATAGCAAATTATACGGATAATGACGATGATGCCGTAGGGAAATTGTGAAATGTTCACGATTGTGTGTCTTTCTGTTTGGGTGCATTAGTAACTGCATTTGGTGAGGTTGTTGAAAATCTTGACAAAAAATGGGGACATCTAGAGGCAACGATGTCTATATTCCTACCGCTGGTCAGGATATTAGTAATTTGACTATGAACGTTTACCAATACCACGCGGTTGGGCTTCCAAACAACACTGAGATTCGGCGTATCGCACAAGGCAATACTACTGAAATTGTGGTGTTTGGAAAATAGTTAGGGGAGACATTATTGCCCATGTTGTGTTTTCTGGGATAGGCACCTCGGGATGTTTGTTTTAGCTAAGCATTAGGTCCCTCCTCTATCCGTTCGCACTTTAGGGCGATTGTAGAGAACATTCGTAGTTAGACAGAGGGGGATGATCAGCGTCAACACCGACGATGACGAAGATGGATTTTGGTGAAAGACAGTGTGAGTTATATGATCAGTCATGCTTGTTTTGTGGACCCGCTGACCGCGTATTCTGACGCTTTCCAATGTGTTGTGCGCAGGTAACCCCGAACGCTTTCTGCACGAAGCTGAATAGAAGGCGATTCAATTTTCATTAGTTGAGCTTGGCTTCGATGTCTTATCTATAAACTTGGGCATATTCTTCCACCAAATGGACTTTCCAATTGTGAATCACATCAGGGCATTAAGTCCGTTGCGATCCACACAAAAAAACTGATCGCCTTCGTTGTTATGGTAAGGCTTACTTGGTAGAGGGAGTGGTCTACTATATTCCACAACAGTAGTATGTGTAAATTTGCTGTACTGTCTGCCTAGTTGAGGTGACGGGCCAGTTAGGCTTGCTTTCAAACGACTAGTGAACACTTTCTCTCACAATCAGTGATCGGTGGTAAAATCCTCTCTTACAGCAGAGAAAAAGGTCACCTAATCTGTTCTCCCTTTGAATACGGACCTTACTCTTCAGTAGGGACCACTCTGGCCACATTGACAGGATCCGTCTATTTAACCCAACAGTCCAAATGAATATCCGGCTGACTGGAAAAGTCAGCTCCTTTGGTGGGTGTCCGTGTGGCCCATAAAAAGGTTCAGATATATCATTTTCATTTCGAAGAACATTATTGGCGTTGACGGCCAATATACTTTCCCGTTGTGTAGTAATTTCATCACCGTCTGTTTGTGGGTGGCCGAAGCCTTCCCGAGTCTGAGATTTCGCCCAACCAAGCGCTCTGTAAGGGTAGTTTATTCGAAGGAAAAGGTATCACGCAACAATCGGCGCCAATTATCTTCATCTCGCGGCTACTTCGTCCGTCTCAGCAGTGATCACTTCGCTTGACATTTTGTTCTGCTCCCACTCGTCTCTGCAGTTTGAAAAGTGCAAAATTGCCCAAACGGATAAATTTCCTTCAGTCTGGGTTAAAGCCAAAGGCAATCACAACAACCCACCGAACCAATTGAGGTGAATTTTTCTTAACAACGCAATCTTTTGCGAGTTCTTGATCACTTAGAAATTCATAATATTCGCTAAGCCGTATTGCACGTTCGTTTTTGATACCTTGGGGATTCATCAGCTTTGGAGGTGTCTGGCCTAATCTGTCGGTAACTTGCAATTAGAAGCGCGGGTTGATTGAAAAATGCAAACAGTTTCACCTGAATTTGTTTCAGTTTCATCTATTAAATGTGCTGATGAGACCACGTGTCTGGTTTTCTTTCTGTCCAACATTCCCAGTGGTACGCTCTCCATGAGTGTACTCTAAAGTCTTTTACCTCTCATCCCGGGTGGTACAACACCGAAGGTTCGTTCAAATCGAAAAAGGAAAAACGTCGGGGAAACGCCTTGTTTTTAATTTATTCGGTTTTTACTCGACAATAACTGAACACCAGTTGACAGGTTTCCAAATAAATGCTCTATCCCAACGCATCCAGATGCTTTGTGCCCTGGTCGAGTCCTCCTGTTTGTCATTTGGTTTGTGACATTTGTCAGAAAGCAATTGAAATTTGATACACTTATGGCGGGTTTTCGCAGCAGCATTCAGTTGGGCTCGTATGTGAAACTTAATATTACCACAGAGTTGAACGCTTATCTCGCGTCAATTCGCTCTTGTACGTTCTCAGTATGAAGGAGCAAGGCGATGATGACTGGGTGCTCCCTCAATTGGCTATTCTGAAAATTCAAACATACTCTTGTGCACATTCGGTTGTTGAATGACTGCCCCATCCTTCGTGACACCCCAGCACACACACCCTGCAAGAAGGTTTGCCGTTCAGAACAGAAAATCTTTCCGAATGGCAGATATAACAACGAGTGGTGAACGCTGAGTTCCCAGCCGCAAAAACAAGTGTGGATGTCACTTGAATTGACTGAAAACACGTGTTGTGCAATGCTAAGATTTTGGATGATTTATTCTGTCACAGGTGTAAAGCATGCTTTTTAAAACACCTAAGCGTGCGAAAATTGTTTTTTGTTGATTTCCTCTGATGGCCATGTGGTTTGCGTCAACGGTTTTTTCCATACAGTTGGTCAGGATCTCAGTGGTGCCTCGGCAATCGCGTAATAATATTCTAACCGGTCCGTCTTAAAAACTGTTTTCGGCTTATGCCTTGATGTAAGGCATGTTACACAAGGTCACAGGTTAAACCGACGACATGCGTTCGTCCGTCTTAAAACATGCGGACTACATAATTCGAGATGTGTTCGATTGTGCGCTTTCCCAATCACCTACTTATCCTACCTATGCAAGCATTTCCGCAGATGCGGTAGAACGCACAGACTTTACGAGGGACACAGTGCAGGAAATCAGAGTTTAATAAATTGTAGCCAGCTTTTAATTGGACCAGTGTCCTACTGTTGAAGTGAATCTACGCCGGGAAAATTTAGGAACACTGTACACAATGGTTTCGACCTAGTTCGAAACATTCGGCCGCGAGTATCTTACGGATCTTCCGGGAGGTTCGAACCCTAGACTGTCCGCTTAGTAGCTCAACACGATGCGCTTTGGCCTCGAATGACCGATTACTAGAGTGAAAAGTTAGCCATTCCGTTTCATCAAGGGAGTCCACTTCATATGGTTGGATGTTTTTGTAGAGCGAATTCCCTGTTGGTCAGTATCAGATGCAGTTTGGCTGAAGTTGCTTTTGGATCACGAAAATCGACGAATGAACAACATATTAATGGAATTTTGCAGACCTCAGTTTATAAGCCCATCGATGATGTTGTTGTCATGTTGCTAAAATGTAAACATGGGTCCTATTCCTATGTACGGGTCTATTTTTTTAATGTAGTGAGCGCACACAAAACATCATCAACACGTCTTTCAATGCCTTCATGATTTTCACCCGCTTCTAGCTCGTTGCCCACTACCACCTGAAGGATTCCTCTTCCAGCACCAGTCTTTCGGACCACTCAAGCACCCGGTCGTTCACTACTAACACAACGACTCCAATGCGCTACGTCAGTAAGCAGGGTTCCGTGGAAGCATTCCAACAACAGCCGCCCACACAGTTGGGTACCGCCTTCTCCCCGGAATTCCCCAGTTCTTCTTTAACCCATCAGATCACTGATGAATCCGCAACTTCTGAGACTCAACGGCTTCATCCAGTCCCACCTCCAGTGCCCGTCACTCAACTATCCACAGTCTTTCCTGGCTCTCAGCCAGCACCTCCCCCACCGATGCGATCCTTCAAACAGACCCTCTCTCCGCAACTGTCCCAAATAGGCCGCCTCGAGCTTGGGCAAACAACGGTGACCACATTTCAAGGTAAGTCCTAGATCTTATTATCAACTTGTGTTTAACACTGAGTTTTATCATGTCAAATAATGCCCAAAACACACTGTCGTGCAACTTTTTAACTTTCCATCTATCTACGATCATTTTGGAGCTTATTTTCTTCTCTGTACAATATACGGTACTTCTCTCAGTCAGATCCGAAATTCTCTCAAATCGCCGACGCTCAATAATCACAATCAACAGCCAGGTTCAAGCACAGCGTCATCCAGTTTCGGTTTTACTGTTTGAAGATGCATACCACCTACATACCCGGGGGTTCATCATCGGCTTTGGCTGTTGAAAGCCAAGTCTCCAGCTGTCTTCCAGTACGACAACGTCATCGTGAGCAGCACAGTGGCGACAGAGGCAGTCTTGTTTGCTTAGAACCGGCTTTGCGGAAGATTTATCCGAACGCTTGTAGCTGGCGTTTTCGGATCAATTTGGAGAGTTGCAGGACATCGCGACAGGGTTACCTGACACTAACCTGTCCTTTCAATGTACTTTCAGGACTTGCCGTATGCGCCAGTGGTCAAATATTTCTAATATGCAAGCATAGTCAGTTTTAGCTGGCGCAGCCCCACAGGCGTTTGTTAGTACAGATTGCGAGGTCACACTGTTCACACAGGACTTCGTTCCAATGCCTATTTCTGAGCTTCTCCACAGAGCGGTATAAAGCTTCGTGAGAGTCTTCGAATCGTTGATGCAGACCCCCATTTCTCATCGTGCTCGTCCAACTTGGAGGACGATGGAATAGAAATACTTGGGGAAATCAGATTGATTTGTTGAAATGTGCGCGTCTGCATACAGTCGACCTCGTCTGTGGGAAAGGCGTTGTAGCCAGCCAGCCACAAAATAGTCGCTATGAGGCAACGTCGTCTGATAGCAATTTTTACGATACCTGCCCCATTACTATCGAATGTACACCTTTTTGTGAGCACAAAAGACGGTAGGTCACTGTTGTTCCCATATGGGGTTCACTTTAGCCTCGGGGGAATTCGTGCCTGATTGGACCTGTGCATCAGCAACTCGGTCATCCTCATTCGGCTGTGTTCTACGGCTGTCATAGTCAACATTTTCGAGAAAGTGCATGATTACCTTAACCGTGCTATTGTCAAAGATCACCTCAGAAGAGGAACTTCATTCACCCGAATTGTTGCTCCTATTCAGATGGTTTTTCACGCAATCACAGGCGAAGCAGTGGTAAGCGAGTAGATAGTGTCATTTCAGACGACTTGCCAATGACAAACTCTGCGAAAAAACCACCGGACTTTCGAGTCGCTAAGCAAACGGACATGTGACGAAAGGAAGAATGGAGGGTTGAAAGGGTTATGTGAGATCATGCTAGGAGACAGATCCAAGAGGGTCGCTCGACTTTCCTCGGGATGTTCTTTGACTGAGCAAGGTGTTTTCGAACTGACTAGGCCATGGTAAGCGAGACGCCTGAAAGAACGCACAAGTCACGAATGTAAGATCGTGCAGGAATAGGCGAGAATGCGCATACCGGTGGAGGTGGCCCGATGAGTTGGTAAGTCTGTTTGATCATGCTTGTAAGCTTCAGACTTGGAAATTCAGGCGCGTCCAACGTGCGCTCGTCCCGCAAGTCAGATATCCTGGGTTCAAGTCTCTGCACGGCCAAGGATGTCTACTTTTGTTGAGCTTTGGAAATAGAAAAATTCGAGTCCAAGAGGAGTGTTTAAGTGAGGACAATGTCGTTCCAAATGCTTGTTAGCCTTTGGATAGACAGTGAAATATAGCTTATTTTGAGTTCAGTTTACCTGCAATAGTCTTCCACTTGACTGGTTCACAGAAAACGGACGAAGTAACACACGTGAGTCTGTCAGTGCGCCTAAGTACGATGACCTAGAACAAATTTGATGATGTTGTGGAATCGCCTGTTGGGTATCGTTCCTTCTGAGTTTGTTAACTAATTTCTGGGCGTCCCGTCGCAGATCTAAGAGCTAACGGTCTAAAGAACAACGAGAGGTTATAAGTTCCTCTCCCGTCAATCCCGTCGGATACATTAGATTCTCTCGGCTAAACTATATCAATGCAAACACAATCAAAAGAGACATTCTCCTAACAGCTCACTGACAATATCTCCTCGGATGTTGATTAGCCAAATCCCACAAACTCGACACCAACAAGTTACGGTAGCCTTTAGATGACTTTTTCCGGGGAATTGGTGTAGTTAACATGAAAATACAAGGAAAACGTATTGAAAAAAAAGGGAAAATGACATCACCTCCTTTCTGTCGAATCCAATACTGCCTGATTTTGTTTTTGAGAGAGTCATAAAGGAACGTCACCACTCACGCATTCAAAACGTCCGCATACACAAAACATTTTGGACGCATAAAAATTCTCACACTACCCATGGTCGATCATATTTTGACACAGTTCAGTCCATTCTAGACACCCATCATCCACGGATGAGTTCAGTTGGCTACAAAGGTTGATTCAAAGGTTGAGTGAATGGAGTGGGCACATACGTCATGTCTCCTTCTGGGAAAAAATGTGTTTACAAAAACAAAATATTGACACACCCCACTGTGTGAACCAATAGGCTTTACCACTATCGAAAATGACGTCAGACCATACTGAAAAGCCAAACAGAATTGTTCGGTGGTCCTACCTCTTCTTGGAAATCACCCCCTAGGTAACAGCTCAAAAATTCGTGGGTTGACTTCGGTTTACATGGTGAAAAATTCCAAAATGTGAACTATGAGCCACTCTCATCTCTTACGAAATTGTAATGGTACAGTTTGCCCAAACCCACGTGGACCTTTGTCGTTAAAGTCTCCATTGGGAAGTTGGCGAAAACAAGTTCACTTGATAAAAATTTAAGCTGCTAAAGAATGAAAGAGTTATACCCATTTCAGGTATGAGTTACACTCACTAATAACCCGAGGAAAGGTAGACTGGTCGATGAGTCCATATCCTCTGTAATATCAGCGAGACTCGAATGGGCGACGATGTTAAAACCGTCGAACTTAAACGATTCAGCACAAATCACCAGATGATGGGAAACAACCTGAGGATAAACGAAACTCTCAATATCGAAACCAACACCAAATGCGGGACAATTCATTTTGAAATTGAATTTGAGAAAACCGCTCACCGAAACTCTATTTTGACGTAGCAATCTTTGGAAGTACGTCATTCGTTTTTACACATCCCCCCCCCCGAACGTTTACACCGCTACAACACTACTAATATGTCACGGTAGTAGTAGCAACTGAGTTGGTCCGGCTGGCGAAACCGCTTCAAATAGCCTTGCTGAAAGATAATTTGTTTCCGACGTTACTTTCACTGAAGTTTCTACATGACAACGGCAAAGAGGACGGTAAACGTCCCCAACGGTCGGAGACCAAGGATCGACAAGCAGTGCAAGCTTTCTTCATCAACTGTGACGGCGCACTTGTGTTTCTGCAGCTAATTTGGAGGGTGTTTTGCACAGTTGTTCCTATCAAAGCCGGCCTGCGTTCGCACGCCATCCACGTCCACCTGCAATCATCACCTTTGTACACTCGATTGACGTAAAAAAACGGACAGCACATTTAGCACTGATATAGTTGTTTGGGATCACCGCGTTTTTTCAAGTCACTGTTGCCCTTTAACACACCTGCTTTCTTTAACAGTTGTTGCTGCATAAAAATCGGCAACTTATTCACTGGAAGAGTGATTATCCATCATACTCCACTTGTATCTTTCTTGCTTGGCATACAAGTTATGAACAGACAATTTTTCGGCCAATTTTGGCCGTTACCTTTCACATATGTCACCGGTTCTTGAAGAGGGCAAGAATTGGTTGATACTACTCGTCACGTGCAAGTAGTATCACTGAGCTTAAATAACATGTCGATCTGCCACAAGTTACTAGTATTATTTGAGGCTTCGTACTACAAATGAAGTTGGTCTATACTGGTAAACCGATAACCGGTGAGAATCCATTTCTCTAAAAGTTGGGAATCATTAGCAGTGTGCATGTATCTGTTAAGTCGCTATGGAGATTCGACCCACCTTTCGATCTGAGACTGACAACTTGCCCGTTTTCCAAGATCAGCACTATTAATAACCGGCACTTATACCGTGTAGATCATTGCTTGCGCTCACTGTGAAGAGGAAACTCCTTTACCCTCTAATGGGGTTTTCTCTTTCGTATGCAATGGCATCCGACAAGCCGAACCATTTTCTCCACTCCTATTGGATTTCTTGGCCGATAATGAGGCAGACACTAGGTCTTCAAAACCCTGGTGTCCAAACATCCACTGACGAAAACCTCGTCGATGTGGAATATGTAGACGACATCGTTCTGGTCTTCGAAGAGGACAAAAAGGTACAATATTTTTCGGATGGCATGCGCTTTGCACCCACAAAGTGTAAGGTGGTGCCCCTGGACATGTGGTTACTGAATACGCTACTTATAGTTAGAGGAGACGTGCCTAAAATTACGGAGCGTTTTACGTATCTTAAAAGTTATATCAGTTCTGGTTGTAGTATGACGGATGAAGTAAATGCATGAATCTGTAAGGTTCAGGTCGCATTTGCTAATCTGAGACACCTGTGGCGTCAAAGCGGTATATCCCTGAATCTCAGAGGACGTGTGTATCAGGCAACAGTATGCGTTGTTTTTTGCATCCCTGTGAGACCCTGCCTTTTCGAACAACGAAAATGAGACCTCCTCAGGTCTTCGAGAACCGTTGTCTCAGAACCATTTCTCGTGTAGACTGGTGTTGGCGAATACGTAACGAGACAGTTAGGAGACGAGTGTTCGGTTGTGCAACAGGAACTTCCATCAAAGTATGTATCCAGCACCGAGAGCTCCGGTGACCTGATCGTGTATCGCGCATGCCAAAACAAATGCTGTTTTCCATGCGAATTCAGGATGGCGGAAGCATAGAGGTGGCCAACCTTTGACCTGAGAGAAGGGTATCTAAGGGGCTACGAAAACTCCGGGTCTGTCGATGCGACTCGTCTTCCAGGATGGGAACCGCCCGGTCCCCAATGTGCCTGGTTGAGGGAGCTGCGAGATATGGCTTTCGAGCGATGTTATTGGTGCCCATCGTGTTAGTTTCTATCTAGATTGTTTGGATGGGCGTCTGAAAGTGTATGCACCTCGGAATGTTTGTGATAGGCTAGCACTTAGTGTCCTCCCACCTAATTTCATTCTTTCGTCCACAACAAAGCTTCTAAATAAATAATGGTTGTACGGCAGCGAAACATCAGTGTTGAACACTGATGTTGTATTGTCGATGATTAGAGCACGTGGATGTTCAAGTTGCATTCTCCGCTCCACTTAGATCAATCACTTCAAGGAACAGCCTCAGCAGAACACATTGGATAGCCTTTTTTGAAGTTCCCTCACGTGGGCGCACCTGGATAGTTTTGTATTTTGCATGGATGATTTGAAATTGACATTTTTGTGTTATGTCTTCTATGCCACACATTAATTAAACAAACACAGTCAAAGATACACATGTAATTTGCAGTAGTGACTGTGATAAAAATACCATTCGACGCTCTTCCCAGTTGGAAGTACTGGATAGACGATGCCAAGATCCCGCAGTGCTGAGCACACTCAGTCTTCTCACGGATATGCAGGAAGGAATACCAACCACAACCAACGAATAAGTGTACTTTGCTTTGAATGGTAGTCTGCTGCGTGGATACCTGTTAGCCCTCCCCAGTGGTTCGTGGTCAACACCAATGCATCGACCGTTTTAGTTACACCATTCTGGGATTCCTTCAACCTAAAACGGCTATTGTGAGGTATCATACGACTTGTCCCTAGTCCCAAAAGGAATACTAGCGCTCATTCATCTAGGATGAAAATACCTTCTGGTAGGTAGACTGAACAACACTATGCTACGCGCATAAGCCCCCCGATCATGGCATCGATTTAGACCTGTTGGTCGATTGCTTCCTTGAGTTATTCCCCGGATTATTCTAAAAAGCAAATGTCTCTACACATAAATTCCAGACAGATCAACTTCTGTCCTAGGCGCCAGCCATGTTATTGCCATCGTTTTCCACCAAACTGTTTGTACTATGAGCAATGATGTATAGTTTCCTCATGTTAGGCACAGTTCACTGAACTGTCGAACCTTTTTCTACCGCATAATCACTGACACTTGTTGCGCCGGTGATCTTTCAGTAGCTCTATCCTGATCAACAGACAAGCACAACTTCGCTTTTTTTTTTCTGTGGCGACAAACGATGCAGTAGAGCCATCGACAAAATCATCGAGCTCTTCAAAGGCAGGCTGACGGACTCTAACATGAATGATTGTGTGTCGGATACGTAGAACTCTAACTGCTCTGCTGTACAGCTAAAAAAGATGAGGTCAATGTGGTGAGTACAACTGTCATTCAGCCACTTGTAGGATGTTCTGTATATGGCTTTGCCGGTAACGCTATGGAGGTGAAACAATTCATGTTGTTGGCGTGGTAGATGCGCAGTGCATTAATAGCCGTTTCCTCTGAAATGCTTCCTGTAAGGGATGAACAATTGATTCACCTTTTGAAAGTTTGGAAAAACTCATTGGCTCTGATTACTAAATAGAGATTACCAGGGTGGACTCTGGTTAAAAACGAGAGTGATACGACCACTCAGTGTTAATGCTGAAAATTTCTTGGAAAACCACATTAGGTTATTCGCCAAATACTCTCATTTGTACACCAGTTCGGTTACAGCGGGAGACTTAACTTAATTCCAGTTGAATTGCTCGTTTAAGATATTCTTCAACTGAATGTGCTGCACAAAGACCGACTCATGTTTCAGTTGGGACGATGTTCGGGTCCAAGTAGAATTCAAGGTTGACTGAAGGGAAACTCGTAGACTGCGCCCGTCTGATTAGCTCCAGGGTGGGCGGGCTAAATTGGCTGTGGACAGTCGAAGGGTACTCAGCAACCACGTGAGTAGCTTCCTTCAAGGAAATACATTATGTTATGTTAACGATTGCGCTTACTTTCGAAAGCTGGAGCTGTAGTGGTTTGGTACGCGTTTCCGGATTGGCCTGCCACATTCTGAGGCCCAGTGGATAATCCCACATACGGTTTGCGCTAAGCCGCATGCGTATACACATGAACGTCCTGCATCTAGTGTAAGCCCGAAGGACAAGAGTGAATAGGTCGAAGCAGAGCAGTCAGCATGCCCAACTGGTAGGTCACACTTGTCAGTTCAACTGGGTACGAGCCAACGGTTAAAGGTTACAAGGAGTCACCTCCAGCACCGTTTTGACGAAGGCTTTTTGTAGATGGACACTCGAACTACGCGAATAAAATACAACAGGCTACACTAAATCACAACGTAAAGCACGAAAACAAAATGTGCTACAAAGTACATAAAGTTGATGTTAGGTATCAGTAAAAAATTGTTCAGCATGGCGATCGTCCTTGGGAAATCACTGACGGCCTACTTGGACCAGTGCCGTGTACACGTGATGCTCATATCCAACAGTGAATTGCCCTGTAGGATATTCAAAAATTGGAGACTACTTTCAATCAGTAGGCTGAACGCTTTCAGCTCAGCCCCTGCAGGTTCTTGTCCTCAAAATAAAAGTGCAAAGCGCTGCTGCAAGACAGTGTGGGCTCGAACACTAGCCTCCTGCTTGCGGATGAGCCGATTGAGGTAGTAGACAAATCTGTCTACCTGAGCAGCTGTATCAGTCCCGGTGGTCTAACCGAAGATGGTAATTCCATCCAGATTGGGAATGTCAGAGCAGCTTTTGTGAGTCTGCATCACCTGTGGCGTTGGCATAGTATCAGCTTACCCATCAGTGGTCGAGTTTACAATGCTGCGGTGCGCTCCATATTATAACGCGGGTCGCTGCGCTCCGAGTACGTCAAAAGACTTTCAGCGTTTGACCATCGATACCTTCGGAGCATTGCCAGTAATACTGAGGTACGTCGAATGGTTTTCGGAACATATAACTCGCTCACGATAGATGAACCGGTCACGCTCCATAGGTTGCGCTGGCTTGGTCAAGTACTCCGACCAACTTCCTCGAAGGGTTCTTTTCGCACAACCACACGAAGGGTGGAAACGTATCAGGGGAGGCCAAACAATGACTTGGAAGGAATTATGAAAGCAATCACCAGCAAACTCAGCTTCACTGGTCATTGCTGCCTCCTTGGATTGGGACCTCGAGACGGGACACATTAATGGGTAGAGACATTGTTAGACATGGCTCGGTCGTGCCCTCAAGGGCGTTCGTGTATCCAAGCTATCGCCTTCAATGAATAGCCCCCCTTCCAAACTCCCAATTAAAAGTCCACTGACAACCCTACATTTACGCATCAATCATATCAACTACCGTCTCCATTGCACAACTATCTACCCCACCTCCCCAAATCATCGGTGAATGAAACTGTGGCAGCCATAATCACTGTACGACAATTACGCGGTTCTCACAGCTAATAATGATGACATAAAAGTGATACTTGGCACCACTGAATACGGTGCAGTTCTATTTCTGAATATAAATTCTAGGCCAGAACACCCAAATGGTGGTACTGGGAACAGAGGGACTAGTCAGATCGAGCGCTTCTACACGAAGCATTTTTAACAGTTAAATCCAATTTTAGAACACCCAAAGAACAGGCTTATGCTAGATTTCGATGCAATTCAAAGGGGAGAACCTTGACCACCACAGTTTTTCCACACAACACATAACATCCAGGTGTTGACTGTAGCCAGCCAGTGGATCGCCAACCATATATGCACAGCAGCGAATAGCGTCTACTGAAAAGCATTCAGTAGCGTAGGATTAACGGCTTTTTCAGCTGGCTCCAATTTACCTGAGCACACTGTACGGCAAACTTAACACTCGGTCTCATGATTCGGCTTTCAGAAAGTGATCCGACCGGTTCTACAGTCAAATATAACAAAAAATGCACTCTCTACCCAGGACAACCTTTGTTCAATGATAGAAATGGTCCCGTTTATTTAACCGCGCGTTCAGGCCAAGGAACCATCCTGGGTCGACTGAAGCCCGTTTCCTTCGGAGCTCGGGCATGATATATACAGTTCTTATATATTTCAGCTCCCTATGGGAACAAACTGCTACCAGCTACAATGCGGTAAGACAGATATACTATTGACAGGCCTACAACTCCCAGACGAAAGCAGTTGCGCGCGTAGCAACATCACTCCGATATACTTTTGAATGGTACGTTCAACGACTTACAAGGACTTCGCTTTTTGCCATGGAAAGGTAGTGTCGTAGACTATTTTCAAGGTGACAATTTAACTACAGTACTCCAGTCGGGGCCCTTGCCTTCATGTTTACATCCCAGGTATTATGGAGTTGGTCGGATTCCACGAGTGTCAATTCAGTTCAATTTATTAGCTATAGACCATATACCAAGGGTACATTGTTTCCGGTAGCTGTGGTAGCAGTGGAAAAGCGAGGTAATATAACCAAGTTCTGGATGCGATAGCATAGTCAGTTAGATCGTGTCGAATCTGTCTATTTATTTGAAAGAGATGAGAACCTAAGCAGCTACCCGCTGATAGCAGTAGTTTAGTGCAGGAGCTCCCCTGACTATGTGAATAAGCCATGTCTACAAGTGTCATTAACCATTGGTGAATTGAACTCCCGGGACTCTATCCAGGAAAGCGACATTCCATCTGAAGCTCAGAGGAAGAACAATTTCACCAGATGATGAGTGTAGCTCCCACGGTCCCTCTAGGAGCCAGTCAGTGCGTGACCAATTGATGTTGTTTCCGTGATTGAGGAACGAAAAACACCATATCCTATCTTAATGTGGATTCATCACACTGTTGTTCAGTCGCTCCTGGCCTCACTGCGAAATGTTCAGACTGATAGCCCGGTACGGAACTCTTTGAAGTTTTGTAACGTGCGCTCTGCTGATGGTTCTCAATAAGGATGAAACCGCTGTACAATGCTTTTCGGCTTTAAGCGTAGAATGGTTTCATTTACAGAATGAAATTTAGATTAAGGAAAAATCCAAATCTCCCGATACTTCCAACGAGCAGTGCAGTGTCGGTAAGCAAATATTCTTGTTGTAAACAAAGTTCAATACCGCTTGTTTCAAGTGCGTGTTCGTGAAACATGGTATACCAGTGGGGTGCAACTGAATCGATCTGGTTTTCCCAGAATTCATCGGCTGGTTTTTTACCTGGAATTGTTAAACGTGGAATGCAGATTGCCTTACCAACAATACGGCTGGTCTTAGATTCACCCTCTCAGTTAAAAATGCTGAAGGCGACTGACGCTCGGCAATTTCAGTTAGTACTGAACTAGAAAACAATGGGATTCCTGGCTGTGACACACAATAGCACGCATCGATCGGTTTTTTTTTGTTATTGGTTTTCAATCAAGTTCGAGTTCGTGCGATGGAATATACGACCATTCGGCATCTTCAGACTAATCTGCGCTTAACGCCACACCTCGAAATTCCTCAGTTGGGGGATTCGAGATTAGAACTTTGAGCGACTCCATCCAGAGGTGGTAGATTTTGAAACACCACCTGCTACACATTGTGGATCAGGTCTAAACTATTGTGAGGTTGTCAACCTTCGGTGCTACGTCTTCATTTCTTTCACTGTGTGTGCCTTCTCTACTGCGACTCCTACGAATATATCAGCCGTCTCTATGAATGCCATGGTAGATAGAAAGAGGTGAATGACGTTTGATGCGGTCATCCAATCATCATTCAATACCTGACTCACCCAACGAGCGAAAATGTCTACCCAAACCATGAGGAAGCCCACAAAACATTAGGAGCTGGTTGTAGCTTTCCGAAACCATTGCAAGCAAAACCTTTGTCTATCTAGATCATTCAAACTAAATTTACCCTCATCACTGGTTTTCTCATTTGAGCATCTCTGGCACCAGTTGACGTGCTATTTCGCTTGTCTGGCCCTATGTGGTTTGTTATTTGCATCAAGCCCAGTTGCCTTCCCATAGCTCAAATACGCAGAAAACCGAACCAGTTTGAGTACTCTCTTCAGACAGCCTTCGTCATACAATGCTCGTTTTACTTTTAATGTCTCCGTCTTTCCGTTGAATGCTGTGTGCATCAACCCTTTTTGTGCTTCTATTCGAGCACTAGGAATCTTGCTAACATGGTTTCTTCCTGAAGCTTATTCTTTGATGAAATCAAGAAAAGAACGAACCCTGCGTCGTGGCTAGGATTCTTTTTAATCATCTGTTTATCTCATCTTTATGTGGGGTGATATATGCCCCTGTACAAACGATGAGCCAAAGTCCTTTCCTGAAGTGAATCGACCGATTTACCCATCTTCATGATGAGTAGCACTCGATTGTGCGCGAGAATTTCAAAGCAGTCACACGGCGGCGATTAAAAGTGACATAAATCTCTTATCAACAGCACTATCCTCACACTGAAATGTTAAAAGGTTTCTCTGTAGTTTGTATGTCAATAAGTCATTAATATACACGCGGTAGAAAGCTGTCCTCTATCAAGACAACCCTCCTTCCGATGGATGTTATGTGCCCCTTATTGCGTCTAATTTGATAAATAGACTGTTGTCGAACAACAAACGGTGCAGCTTGGTACTTGAGGGTAGTTGTGGTTAGATCCAGCGAAACTCGGTCGCACAACACCTTCCATCCGCAACGGCTCATTACGTGATCCTTTGTTTCTCATAAGTAGCTCACAATCCTTCTAGCCTCTCGTCTTCTGGCTACACCTAGATGCTGGTTTCAGTCCAGTAACAGTTTCTGATAACCCCTCTTGCCGCATCGCTAAGGTGAGGTCCTTTTTTGCCGGGCAACTACCTCAAAACATGTGCTCATCGTAATCAATACCTCGTGTCTGCAAAAGCTTGCCCGTATCCAATTTAACCATCTTAGCTCCTGTAAAGTAATCTTGAGCTTCTGTTCGCTTGGTTCGGGAAAATCGAAAAGCCCACCTCAGTACAATCAGTTAAACCAAGAATTCAAGCTTTTTTCTTCACTGCTCGTCAGTTGCGCACGTCTTCCCTGCCTATGGGATCTCTATTGCAAATGACTTCCTACGTGCGGTTAGCAGGCTAGTCACACACCATTGCTTACGTCTGTTCCCTTGACTTTTTCAACTCAGTTCATTTAAAGCGAGTCATAATTGACTGCGCTGTCCCAGAGTTTGCCCACAATGTTCATGTCCAGTCCACTATTTTATGGAACACCAAAGCTGTCCAGATAATTTAACCAGCACGGATGACTACCGTTGCACTGGTCACTCAGTCCTAACCTATTGTCGTACACCAGCATGACTATGGAATCCGTTGCATTTCCACATCCTAGTGGTTGTTCCATCGTCTTGAAACAGTTGGTCAGGAGCACATCCCACAACTCCTCACCCTCGTCAGTCGTACCAATTTGTGTTAATTTGCCCAAAGACAAACAGATAGGCTCTTGGTCCGTTTCTAGTGAATGACTGCCTGTGCATACCATTCGACATGGCCGTTCCTACTGGTTCCACGACTAATGATTAGCAGCTATATTCCTGAAAAGTACGTCAGGCTCGGGTACTGTGCCAGCTCAGTGGTGGGAGCCATTGTTCCCTCATGTGCATCCCAACAGCATGAGACTGTTGTCATGCGTCCTGCTTGGTTTGCTAAAATTTAATCTGTTCCAATGGCCTTACTGCGTACATTTTAGTCATCAAACATTGCACCTTGTCGATCAACTCGAGTTAGCTGACACAAGGATTTTGCGAACGGATAGGAATCTGCATGATTTTACTATGCATCAGCATAACTTGTGATAAGGAGCACACTTGCTCACAGATGAACAATCAACCCCAGCAGTTGGCAGCAGTTCTGATCGGTCAGACCATACTACTCACAAGAAACTCGTTTGGGTATCTGAACTATGGTTCCTCTTATCATGCTAATCTTAGTTTTTCATGTCCACCTGTTTTATCCAGGTGGTTTTAGGTGCAGACCTGGAAGAAACACTGGTACTGTCATCTCTTTCAGCCTGTGTTGTGATGGTTAATTTGTCTTAAAACTTTCAAATAACCTACAGAGGAAAGCCAAGTTATCCCTCTGCGTAGATGAGTACGTTGCTGACGGTTTTTTTGGTTTCGATCCGAAAACTTCATTACTGATCGACAGATAGAACAAGCCTACTATAAGACATTCAGGCTAGATAAGTAATATTGACTGACAGGCATCTACTAGACAAAATCCGAACTCCTGGTGACTGTTTTATTCAGATGTCCGAAGCTCACTGGCTCACTGGACGGGGTGATTGCTTTTTTGATGAAATTGCCCACAAATTCTCAATTATTCCGCATCTGAAGTGTCATAAATTGCTCTCTGAAGGTGTTATATCTGACTGTTGTTCCCACTCCAGTGCCTGGTGCCAGAAAAAGAACTCACCGACAAGGAACACAACAGCTTTATTCCGAACAGGCGAGTGCGTGCGAGCGCAAAAGTTGCAACGGCCCCGCGCTATTTAAAGAGCACTTTTTGACCTTGATCCAGGCTGTCTGATAGGCGTTTAGTGAACACCCATCAACACCGAACGGGCTTCTATGAAATGCCTGAACACTGACCATAGTCGGTCGTGCTTCTCTGGCGTGCCCGAACACTCATCGGCTTTTGCTGAACTGATTGAATGGCCTGGATGCTTGCCGGCTTCCTTATTGAGATTTTGGTGGAGTTTTAGGGTCTCAGTAGGTTCCGGGCGTTCTGGGGTTACTTTCAGAAACCTGACCTGCCTGATAAAAGGGCGTGCAGATTTACATCACCATAATCGACCACATATTAATGTGTTCACTGTGTGACGCCTAATTCTTAAGTACTGATGAGGAGAAATGAGCAAGGGGTGTGAGGAAAGCAACCTAATGCTAGGAGCAATACAGGCACTCCTAAATGCCTACAGGATAAACTTGCTAGAAACTGGCAATAAGAGCGTGATTTGCAATAAGGCTGAAAGAGTTGTATTGTGCTTTTCGGTTTTCTGGCATAGACTGGCTTCAATTACAGGACGAAATCTCCATTGAAACCCCCAAATCTGCTTACACCACCAGCATGCGATTCCACCACGTGCCAGCTGAGGCGCGGTTTTGAGCCAGTATGCTAACTGGAGAAATCCTAGCCAAGATTTCTACTAAGCAAGGAATTCCGACGAAATATTTGGTTTGCATATATCTCAACGTGTCCTTTTACTATGACTAACCACGAGAACCATTCCAGTCAATGCCTGAAGCGAAGAATGGCACAATGGTGAATCATCAACTTGATATTGTTAGTAGACAGGCGGTTCATCGATGTTGTGCGCTAAAGATTAGCAGTAGTGCCGAGTTCTCGAAGACATCTCGAAGACCTCTCCCAAGTATTTCAGGATATAACTACCTATTCGGTGTACTCTATAGTTACTGCGTTTTAGTTCAACCCATCCTCAATCGCTTAATCTTGAAGTATGTGTCTGGCTCGGATCGGACCAGCTATTGATAGCAATCAACACGGATGGCACAGTTACCAACCTATGCACTTCTGTGTCCAATCGATATACCTTCCAAGATCTAACAGTTTAGCAGTCGGTGGTGCGAAAAGCAAGTTTTCAGATAGACTGAAATACAGGATCAATTGTTTTGTCACTCATGAGAAAAGAGAGGAGAGGAAATAAGGTTAGGAGATGGTTTATGAATCATGGAGCACATTTACGGGTAAGTTGCCTGACGTAATACTGAGAAAAACCTTTGTAATCGCACGTTCAACTTTGGGATAGAGTCGATGCTGTAGAGGTCAGTTTTAGCTGGGCCCATAAAACCAATTGGTTCATTGCGCTCACTGCAGTTTCACTGAATGTGAAGTTTGGAATGTCTTTGTGACAGACGACCGATTAAAAATGACCGAATGACTATCTGTAAAAATCTTCTGTTGACCTTTTGGTGATCATTGTTGGATTAGGTTGAGTAGTTGTTTCGGAAAGTGCTCGATCACCCTCTATGATATGCAGGTAGCAGTCCCACTGGTTGGAAGGAAGCCATTTGCGCTGTTCCTCGACCTGTGTAGCGATTCTCCAAGCCCACCTCAGTTGGAGGGCGTGCAATTACGGCTGTGCTTGGTAGTCAGCTTCGGTCCAAAATTGACTAATACGCGATAACCTTCAACAGACTACTTCTAGGGTCCGGCAGGAGTACTTGAGTTTCCCGTTTTACTTGGCTGGACACGTGCGTGAAACTCAGGTGTATCTTGATCCGCACAAAACAATTCTTAGCACACCATGATTTTCAGCTACTGAGGCCAAGCTGGAAAACTGAGCTGGTTGGTCAATTGATACTGCACTACGGCAGTATCTGACACTATCCAGACTCGTCTCGAGCAACACTTCCATGAAAGCTACACCCCCATTTTGCTGTTCCTCGTAAGGCACAAATAAGTTACGATCGATTATCAGGCTGGATTTGACTAGCCCGGTGGGTAACTTGGATTACAACAAATAACGTGAGACACATCGAAGAGTAAGATGCGTTGCTTGGAGAATTTCGCGCTTTGCTTCTAAAGATATCCACTCCCAAAACAGAGTTTAAATCGATCTTGTAGGGAAATCACAGGACATAAAGTGTCGCGCCGGGCATCTGAGTAACCAGTAACTCTTCGTCAGTATAACTGTCTATCACCTGAACAATACCGCCTTACTCCGTTTCGGATAGGATGCAGTAGGTTGACCATCCATCATACCAGTTCCAGAAAGACCGAGTTATGCATGATCAATGTAGATGCTTAATGCGACTTTAGTTTAGATTTTGATCAGTTCATCCGTTGCAAGCAATTCTACTCGTTCATACGCAGTGTCAGCAAAGCACCCTTGACAGGAATAACAACGGTTCAGTTGTTCCACTAATTTTAGACAACAATTCATTCGGAGATAAGCTTAGTTTTAGTCGCTAGTTTCACCGGAACAAACATCACGCAATTCGTGGACAAATGCGGTATTTTAGGCGAATTTTTCTGTTTTCGCTTCAGTGGATCGCCTGCAGCGCAACAACCTACTGCTATACCGTATGCCGTCTATTTTTAACGGACCATAGGTTCACAGTCCAGGATCTTTTCGAGCACGTGATGGTTAATTTCTTTCACTCAGATGCTCAACCACTCCCACCACATGGAGTAAATCACTTAACCCGAACTTTCTCGCCCCGCTGATCGGGCGGGTGGGACATCGGCACGGGTTCTCTAGACACCCCTATGCAAATTAGACCCTGGCTGGCAGAAGACGGACCTGCCTCGGCATCTTTTTACACGAATTCCTCTATCTGTCTACCCATATGCTGCTAGGTGAAGCGCTGCCAAGCGGTTTAGTGTGGACAGTAAGCAAGACAGTAATGCTCGTCTATGAATAACGATATTACACTCTTGGGACGGGGAGATAATACTGAACCTGTCCATCGCATGCGATTCTTGCATACTTTGTACAGACATCATCAAGTGGTAAAATACACATAATACTTATGTATTGTTTCCCAAAGCAAACGTGCAAGTTGCGGGGATGGGTGTGGATGGGTGGATTGTTCCGATTTTCTAACCCGATAGTCCTGATTCCGCTCCGTTCACCAAAGAACTGAGGGGAAGATGCTAGGGGTTGAAGAAGACGATAAACACGACAAGATGAAGTGGTGTGTTTGTTCCCAGTGGACTGTGTTCGTGCGACAGATTTACTGTTTTTCAAAACTAATATCCAACATCCTTAATGCCTAACAAGTAGCCCAGTCGATGCCGGATGCTGTCGATAACGTACTGACTTTCTTTTCCACAAGTGATTCGGTAAGTGAGTTTTTGGGCGAAACTTTTGTACGTGTCCGTTTCTTTACCAACTTCGTGGACCACTTACTCACAGGAAGTAACCACGGACCTGCCCTTCTCCATTCACTCAAGTGGGATGGATTGCTCTTAGGTACATGCGACTAAGGTAACAGGGACCAGTCATTACAGTGTGTTCTTTAAACCTGAGCTCTAACCTCTCAGATGTATTCATTTCACCCCTGGTGTCCACTAGCGAGTAAATTCCATTATCTTCACTGGATGGGTGCGTCGGTTCATCGCTGTGATACCGAACTGCCTGTCACATGGAATGCTCAATTTATTCGCTTTCGTTTTTAGTGAATACCATGGCGATATTGTGAAACAACATATTTGACTGAGTAAATTTCACATGGGTTAGAAGGGACGCGAAATGTCCGCATTCGGGTAAAACTGGGGGGAGGGGGGAGTGCAACCGGAAACCCGCGTCGTATACAGCCATTTTGTCAAACTGTCTTGTTCAGTCTATCCTGTGTGAGCTGAACCCCAACGTCTTGTTTTCTCCCAATCTATCACCACAGTTTTGTCCCGCATAACGTCGACAACTGTGATATCGCTTCTCAGTTTTCCTTTTGTCTTTAGCCTGGATGGACGTTATCTTCATCCCTGTATATTTGAGCGATATAATATCCAGTTTGGTAATCCTTGCCGTTATTCTTATGATACTCCCCTCCCCGGTCGCCCAACGCTAGTCAGCTTTAGAGCTCACGTCCGATTAGCCCGGAAATCAATCAGTTTTTCTCCTTCCATTTCCTTGGGGATTAAACGAGGAAGGGTTTGGCATGCGGTTGCTGTCAAAACTAGGTGATGCGTGCTACAATCTCACGTCTCCGCTGTACAACGAATTAACTGACTGGCCTGATTTGGATTGGGGTGAGGTGAGATTGAGAATCCATAGCCCAATATTTATACAAACCGCAAGAACTGACTACCCGGCCAATAATATTCAGGTGTTCAACGCACCAAGGACAACGTCTTCTTCTAAACCTAGTACGGTCATGCTCATCCATTCGGTGGAAACGAACAGCCTTAGGTTATGATTTTCTCATTCATGGATTACTAATTTGCTTCTTGTTATTCTCAGAACCTGCGAATTGCCTACTGACAGGCGAATGTGACTGAATCATTCAGTTTCGAATCCTCTAGACTTCCAAACACATGCGTTTACTGAGAAGTGGCATCTTGCCACGCGAAACAATCATTTTGAAACTGCAGGACCGAAAGAAATAGATGAAAACAGGTGCTCGGGACGCACACGCCTGATTTTCCCATTCATATCGAGGTAGTTGGAGGGTGTGAATGTACCGCGCCAGGAGCATCTGCTAACCCGAAACCCCCTTCTCCTTCTTGTAAATTATTGTTTCCCTTGTTGCAGAAGTTTGTCTCAGCTCTTCATGTCCCAAATCAAACTGCTCATCAGTTGCAGCCAAGCGACAAAAACAACAACAATCTTCCTTTCTCGAACTCGTGTAATCCGTGCCCAGTTGTCGCCATACGAGCAGCATCTTCACACACAGCTCTCTCTCACACACACACCGACACGAATATCGCGATATTGATCGGGACTGCTCTGAGCAATGGTCGTCGGTTGAATTAGCTGCTAGTGCGATCCGATTGGCTCAGAAAATATGGTGGTTAACTAACAGAAACCGGAAGTCCGAAAGCCAGGTTTTATTGTTTTCGATAGTAGCCGGTATGTGGACGGATGCACTGGCACCTGTTGAATCCGCGCCCACCGCTGCTGTGGGGGGTGGGGGTGGGGGAATAACTGGTACCACCAACACCATCACGGATACATGGACCTTGTCCCAACATGGGGTCAAGTTAGACTGTTGAGCACCGGGGTTTCGTGTTTTCTGCGCAGTCCTAGACTTCGCGGAGTCTCACAGAAATTGGAATTTCACGAAGAGAATTGCAGTGAAAAAACGCATATTGTTCCGTTTTTGTGTGTGGAGGAAATCGAGAAAAACACCGAATGTTTATCGGATTTTTCGGTCAACTAAAGTAAGCTGACGGACTTGTAATTAATGTCCAGCATTTGGAAATGAATCCTCGAACAATTCTCATCTCCTGACTGGTCACTGTTTATGTGCCCAAGTCCTATCGTCCAGTAATTAGCTCACCCATGCGGCCTTCTACAATTAGTCTGGAATTGCTGGGCATGTATAATGAGACCCCTATCTAGAGAATGACCCACACAAGGCTTCGCTGAACTACAAACTGTCCCATACCAGTTTGATATATGCCAAGATGTGTTCCACCACAAACATTTGCCAGCCGTGGCCAGTCTAGTCGATTGAGATTCATCAATAGGTCAAACTGGGAGAAAAGCCACGACGAGAACTTCGACTAATGATGTAGGTATCATATGACAACGACCGCCATATGAATCTGTTGTGAAGCGACTCTAATCAATGTCGGACTGACCTGAGTAAAAGCCAACATAGTTCATTTGGATGTCATCACATACATACTTTTTTACTGGAAGATTGCGTCAGCTGGAGATTCATGCACCAACCGACAGTGGGCGGCTATTGTCCACTCGGTTACCCCCATTCCTCAGTGCACTGCCGGAAGCTGGATCTAAACGAAGGAACTGAATTCGGATGATTTTTATCTTCAGTTACAGTTTATCCATCAAAATCGTAGAATTAGTTGAAAGTCAGGAATACTAAAGGATGCGGAAAAATGTTCGAAACAGCATTAAGAAACAGGAAGACTTGACTGGAGTTGTTGTTGTCCCAGAAGTAAACAGTTCTAAACAATGAGGTCAGCGGTTCCCACTCGAATCATTTTTGGTGAAATATGGAATCCTGGATGGTCCGAAGGGAGATGAAGAGCTTGAATAGCGGCGGAGAAACGAATCGGGACACATCGCTGACACAGATTGCTGGAAAATGGTGGTGCATACGAGGTAAGGTGGATAATTGTAGAAAAACTCCCAGAGACTTCTCGCCCAAAGTGATGTAGTGTTAAGCTAGTCAGTTTATTTTCAGTTCTTGGCACGAAGCAGGGACGATTTTTGGAATGCAGTACACCTTCCACTTTCCCACCCGATCTGAAACAACCGCCTCCCTTGTAGAACACCAGATACAGACACAGTACGGCCACCTGTCTGATGCCACCTGCTTCAAAACGGTAATAAAGAGGAAATAATTCGCCCACAGTTTGGGACGCTTTTGGATAAATGAGTTAAATAGGTGACTCGAAACCCTTGACAATGGCTGGCTCAAGAACTGAGGAATTCCGTTTAAGTGAGAAAATTCTCATCCAAAAGCCTCAAATGCCTGAATTCGCGGAATTCGCTCATTTACAACGCGGAAAGTCAAATAGTTAGACGCAAAAATACTGATTCAACCGACAGTTTCTTACTTGGTCAAAAGGCGGAGATAATGATACTGATTCTAATTACACCTGGTATACCAATGTGCACTTGCGTCCAACTTCTTGTCCTCTAGAATAAGATAATAACGGTACGATAATCAATAGATTTTTCAGTGCTGCGTGAGGAAAGTGTGTGGGGGTACCTTTGGAATCGAATTTCAGGACGAACATTGAAATAAGTAAAGAAAAATCAGCAAAATATTAATATGGATCAGTTGTTTTGGACTGTCCCGGGATACCGTACGAACGGATGCCTCAAAACTTGCATCAAGCAGTTTGGACGAAGCGTTCGGATGACGTTTTGACTGAGGATTCATTCGCCTTTTTTTTGCAGCAGTAGCCTTGGAGTCCATTGGATATTTGTCACTTTGAATATTCCGTTGTCAGACTTAGACTAAGGCGGCAAATTTACCAGTCCAGCGGCTTCGCATGACGGCACAGGACTCAACAGTTGTGGACGTTTGCAACGCATCGAGCCCACCCAACCGATATCTCCTCGTATGATGACGTAATGTTTGCAGGCTAACTTTCAAACTCGGCCAACTAATCGGTCACCTGATCAACAGCCAACTTGTTGATGTGATGAGCGTGAATTTCAGTCTAGTCCAGACGAAACCTCTTACACTCTTGCCTAATTCTAGTTCTGGTATCTAAATCTACGCATGGGATGCATAAAATTAACAGATTGGTAAAACTTCACGCGCCAGCTTTCCGCGACTGAAGTATATTTTTCTGCAAGAAGTCCTTAGCCACTTTTCTTGAATGAAGTTGGATCCTTCGCAAACAACTCATCAAATTGTGTAGCTTCAGTACTGAATCAAAAGATGGGGAATTCGGTTGACGACAAGCTGGACTGAACTACGGTCTAACTAGAGCTGCTATGCTTCCATTCCAAAGTCGCTGCAACTTTTCGACTCAGCCAAGAGCTCAGGAAGGCTGATAACGTCAGTCACTGTTCTTATGCATCTGAAGCACTCTCAGAGGAAGCTGAATTCATCTCAGCTGGCACGATGGGCCCACTAGTATCATTTCGAGTACTGAAACGGTTGCTTTTGCACCGGTAGGAAAAGGGGTTAAACATTTAAATAAACAACGCCGTATTGAAACACCCACACTAACCTTCTTGTGGGAAATGGTTAATCGTGGGACCGTGAACGCCATGTGTGACATGAATGCGCACTTGACAAATGAATCAAGTTAACGTGTTTGTTCACGCTTTAGTGACGCCCATGGCTAACACCCGTTGCCAACACTTAGAAAATTTAAACTTCCATCCAACATGGTGTGTGTTCGAACCTCTCCAGAGCTTCATGAGGTGTACCGTATCGGTAACAAAGACAAACGAGCTGTAGGGCTTTTTAGCACACATTGTCCCCGTTCCGTTCGTGATTCGGAAACCCGGTGACTGCCCTGATCTTGTCTACAATTGTGGGCTGGCAACCGCACCCCAAAAAATTTCCGTCTGCACAGAACACTGGTATTGTTCACTCATAGCGGTAATTTGTTACATGCGAGTTGTTACGATTGATATTATCTTGTTTGTGAGTGTCGGTCGAAGCCACATGGGAACCGTCGGCTAAGCAACCACGTCTGACGGCTTTGCCACTGTCCCGTTCACGTGCAGCGTTTTATGCGAGGGGAAGAAAGTGATCTAGAGGGCATAAGTGTATAACGACTGACGCAGATTAAAAAACTTGCTGCAGCGACGGAGTTTGAGGTTGACGTCATGGCGACTGATGGCTTAACGAGAGAGTGGACTTTTCTAATCGGTTAACCAGTGCATGCATCCATGGGGTTTGTACTTTTTCACTTGCTTTCCAACTCTCATGTTGATCAACTCAGCAGCTTGAATGTACAGTGGAACGGCGCTCTACTGTTTATCTATGTTCTTCCTTTTTTCAGACTCCACCTGTCCGTCAAAATCCACCTTCCGCTCAGCCCCACCACCACCGCCTCCGGTTCCGATGCCCGATAATCCAGCGGGCTCGGAAACCAGAGGGCAGACAGTTGTACAAAATCACGTTGCGAAGTCGGAGGTGAGTTCCACTAACGCTAGTTTTTTTTATTGTACCCTGATCTGCAAGAGAACGAGGACAAAGTAACATGGGTTGTCACCCTGGTCACGCAATGCTGATGCGTCCAAACAGTCACTCGCCGTTTGACTCGTTAAAGTCTAAGAGACAAATTACAGGGGCCTAATAGAATCCCGCAAACAAGACAGCAACAACTACGCTAGTTGCCATGGTGAAGACCGTGAGGGTAACAGAAACATGTACACAATCTTGGATTTTTATTTAGCACAGTACACCGATTGCTTTTGTCCTGAGTAGTCATCCTATTTTAAAGACTACCAGTTTTGTCGGATAGTTGAACCGACAACACCTTATCCACAAGTGGATGGTAAGCAATGCGAAGAAATTCCACTTGGACAAGATTTTGCGTCACTCATGCAGTCCACGTCATGTGATGCTCTGTCAACTGGTTGCCTGGGTGATGACGTCCGAAGCCGAGCACCCATGAAACTTGTGGAATTTTTCATCGCCGAGTAACTTATGGTTTTTCGGTAGTCAGACTCAATTGAAGTTGCCATGGAGCAACTTGGGCTGAAAGGATTCATTTCCACTATGAATCGCTGGCAGTTCACGATCACAAATCTTGAGGCTCTCGAGTTCGGATTCCCGTAGTCGTACGCAGATACTCATGCTGTTGATGATCAAACAGCGCTTCTGTTTTTCCTCTCTTGGACAGGATTCTTTTGGAGGAAGTTCCAAACCGCAAAGTCTGTTCATTGCATACACTAATTAAATAAAGTGCTCCCGACTCCTCGGCCTGTTCAAAGTTAGGCCCTACTTCCGCTTGCTGTCTCTTGGGGATACATGCTTTGGGTCCTATCTAACAGGAGTGGATAACAATTGCTGCTTTGGAAAGTGTACATTATGGAATTGTTCTTCCAAAGTATCCTAAATCGCCACCACGTAAAGTGAAGTTCATTGAGCGAATTTAACGACATTTTCACCTGATCCCTTGTTGAATAAAATAAAGTGGTCAGAAATGATGATAAAAGTTAAGATAAATGTGCTATTGGCTCTCCACCCCTGTGAAGTGTCCACGAAACCTGTCTCTTCGTCAGATAATGTTCTGAAATAAACGAAAATCTCTCTGTAATTCATGCTTCATATTTTCTCGAGCCAAACACATAAGTGAGTAATTTTTGGATTTCGAATGTGTTAGTCGGGGTATTCTATTCCTGTTAACCAGTCCCACACCCCCTAGGTTCAAACAGCCTCCGGGGTTATCAGTGGATGTTTACAACCCTTCGCCAACGAGCTCCCGACTAGTTGTGTAACATAATTATGAATGATAAACAGCTGCAGATAATTGTCGACCGGAACTCCTCTGTCGACTGATTGATGGTTTGCATGCACACGAAAACAACATGCCCTGATGGACATTGCCACAGGGTGATTAGTCATCCTTTATGTGCACCCCTGCCCCCTAATTCGTACCGTGATGAGAACGAACACAAATATGGTGTCCATTGTTCAGAGGTTCTGCATAAAGTCCTTTACAGAAATTCATAGTTTCCCAAATCTATCGTGAATGGTTCACTACAATCTAGGCATGCGTTGCTTCCCGAAGTTCCGAACAAAGAAAAAGTATGTTATGTCTGAAGCTGAGGAACCCCCTTCTCGTTTCTGAACTCTTTTGAGAACTGAACACGGTCCTTGATATCGCTCGTTTAGTCGTCTAAAACCCGCTGCATCTGGAATAGGTTCAAAGGTGCTGACTTTCCTCAAAGCGCACAGATCAACAAGTTGGATTTTGTTATTACACATTCAACACTTGGTTTGCTAGCGGTTTTCGATGCATCAGTTCAAGACCAGCAGAAGTCACGGGAGCAACTTTACCAGCTGATAATACTTGCCGATACCGTGAATAGGTTGGCGTCCGCAGCAAAATGTTCACGAGTTCACCACAAACGACTGTATCAGAAACCCCGATTAAAAATGCTCTTGTGTTATCAACCGTCAGTTGGACTGGACTGATCTTCTCTTGTTTTCTATATCTCATTGAAAAAATGATGCCATCAACCCATCCGACAAGTTGGAGAACACTGCGTTGGACCTACGAGTAAATGGCACTCCTACCAGGTACCGCGCCAGTGAGACCGGATCTGCTCCGGCCTTCTCTCCTATGAGGTGAGTTGAGTTTTCGCGAGTCATCTGCCGAATAAATACATTGTATTTTCGAGTGAAAAAGTGGAACATTTTTTTGATTTTAGGTTCTCAAACCTCATTTTTTTGAATGCGGTTTGAATTCTAGCCATCCTTTCGAAACACCGTGTCTACTGACCAAATGGCAGTAAGGGCGGGTTCGACTGATACGTCCCATGTGCCCTTTGAGTAACCACAGCAATGTTACATTCGACCAATGTTACATTCAGCCAACAGGGCACTGAATATGTCATCTTGATTGGCAGCGGAACTTATACCAGCGGGTCGGTAAGCCCGGTGACCAGACCAGAATTAGTCCAGTCCTAGTCATCTATCGTCGTATACCGATCGGCTCAATGCAAGCCCCTCGGACTCGAAATGAGTCTACGCAAGCCCATGTAGTTGCTAAATGCAAAAGGGACGCTGAGACGGATTGGAAACCCCGTAGAAATGTACTGGGTAATAGTCTTGGGGATGCTAAATGCCGCCACAGCCATAACAAGTTAGGTGTAAGACTGGCTGCAGGACAAGAGGACGAAATACTCACCTTACTTGAACTTTATCAAGGATTATACTACTAGTGAGTAATCAGGGTTGTCCTTATTTTTTCGTGATCGTTAGGGCTGACCTGATAATTAGAAAATGAAACGAGATCGCCCTTGTGCAGACATTTGGTTGAAGAATAGTATAACTGAGACATTCATCTGGGATTCAATTGAGTCTGCCATTAAGACCCCGTAATTTGAGGACCAGTTTTTGTTTGGCGCGTGCACGTACGGCCGAAAAGATGAAGCTCAAGGAAGATGATATCAGTGATGGATTATCCAAAAGCCTTCATGGACCCCGTGACTAGTATCAGATCAAAAAAATGTGTGCACCTGTCCCGTTAATGTTTCGCATCCTTCTAATACCGTTTTCGCAACACTGTTGGGCAGGCTTCCTCGGTTTACGGACATTGTATTCGGTAGCATTTCACGAGTCAGTTACTACCAGAACCATTAGGTTATTGATGTAGAACAAAAGTAAAACGTAATCAGAAGCTGAACCGTGTGGATTGCAGTACAGTTGCCGCGCGAAAATTTTAAACTTGCACTTTGCAAAAACTTACCCCACATTTCGCCGCCTTTTCCACCTACCTCCTACCAATCGGCAACGTAACTGGAACGTTTCGATTGAGATTTCGCCCTGTAATTGGAGTCCGTACATGCTGAAAAGCCGGGAAGCGCTGCATGGTTGTTTCAGCCTTATTGAGAATCATCCGAATTGCGCATAGTTCAGACTGTTCTTCACTGACCTTGTGTAAAACTTGATCTTCAAACTTCCACCTAGTAGCTCTTTGTGTAGCTGTCGTCATTGTTGAAGCAGTTTAGCTGCTAAAAAAAACCGAAGCGTGTGTCTTTTCTGGACGTTGGAACCGAAAACGTCTGCCGACTTTGTTAGATGAAACCATTGAATGAAATTCCGCATACGTGTATGTCGATGTTCTGGAGAACTGTACACTGTTCAACAACCACTGAAGCATCACCGAAACCGGCTACATCAGTGCGATGTAGCCAGACTCATCATTGCTATGATTCCTTGTCTGGGGTTCTCAATGTGAGCGTCCGTGACTTCTTAGCCTTTTTTTAAATGTATTTAAAATGCAGAAATTCCGAAAATCCTACGGAAAGACGTGAGGTTTCGAATATTCGCATGCTATTTATTTTTTGTCATACAAATGACGCCCGTCCGTCTTTCATCTTTTTAAGCTCACTATCAAACCACAGTCCTGTGCAGTGTTGTTCCAATCTCACTTCGGTAAGTCAACAGGAGAAATCCTTGGTGCTTGTTTTCTGGCTCTCAGCTGCTTCTCTACTTACTGAGGTGTCGATCGTGTTTTGTATGCGCCACTGACTAAACGGCCAACCATCTGAAGTTAAAGCCATCCAATGGAATCGCTTGAGGTCAAGGTCCCTTCAACTTCAAACCACACCGACAATACACACAGCTTAGTATAACGGCACCAACTTGACCAATTGCGCATCCCTTTCAGCGCAGCAAATACCGATGCTCAGTTAGGCCTGAGTTAGGCTGTCCAGGTAAGAAGCACTAGCATGCTTTACGTAGAGACTTTCGAAGCCAGTGGCAACTTTCAAGGTAGGAATCATATGACCTGGTGGTTGTGGAATAATTTTCTGATAAATTCTAAGATTCGATTCCGATGTGAAAGTTGGACAGCGAAGTATAAGATGAATTTGTTACCAGAAACACCGGACAGAAATACCTTGATGATGTAGCACATTTAGAAGAGATACCGAAAGCGAGGACTCAAGAAAACCGGCCGTCAATGTGGAGAATCAGTCTTGTGCTTAGTGTAGTTTTACACGGTCGCCTTACCCCATATCCATATTGAAGTGTACTCTTTGCCGAGACAAAGCTCCTTCATGAATAAAATGAATGCGCACCCCAACCCATCTCCCAGCTATGATTCTATCCCCAGTTGCTCTTTAATGCTATCTACTCCGGAACCATCGCGTCCTCACATTTTACCGAAATCTTTTCTGCAGGCAGCCATAAGAAATTGTATGACTTTTCTGTTTGGTTCGTCCTAAAATTTACCGGCATTATCTTGTGTCAAAATACCTCACCATTGAGCCTTGGCAATTGTCCGCGTAGAGTGCACCCTACTATGATCAACTGCGTTCGAATTTGCGCGCACACTGAGCCCCCTCCAGAACTGTATCTCGGTGGTCCAAACTGATGCCACTGGGCTTGTCATTTGGTTTTCCCGATAATACTGTATCGGTTAGACCCTGATGGTCGAATCCAATCGTTGCGTCGCCACGCGAGTGACTAAGTGGGGTGTAGCAACTCCTCACCGTCCTGATAGCAATCGAAGAACGCAAATGGCTAACATTACTTCGATTTGAGCAACGCTTCCAGCCGACTGATGTGCGGACCATTGCCGTATGTTGGCCTAGCGATGGTAGGTTATGGATTTACCAGAATGGCATCCTCTGATCAGACTTCAGTAATCAGGAAGACAGTGCAGACAGTGGTCAGACCAAAAATCGTACCTAAAAATATGCAGTACCGTTTACGCAATTTCCTTATTGCATCACAGCCACTTTCAGGAAATCGTAACAAAGTTGTTGACCTTCTTAACAAAACATGGGTCTCGTAGATTTACTGAGAGAACATTGCAAGGACTTTTCAGCTCATAGTGATGTTGCAGGCATGTCCCACATGTTTTTTGACATTTTGGCAACCTGTTAGTATTGTGACGAGATTTGACAAATTTCAGTTGCGACTTCCTCCCGCCAATGAATCCAGTCTATACTATAAAGCCGAGAAGCATGGGAATCATCAACAATGCGTCTCTCGTGAACTTGCGACCTCCCGGCTAGCAGTTTGAATACCTAGCCAAATACAGTGGAGAATAGGAGCAACAGGTTCGGAAACGCTTGCTCAAGCAGACAGTAAGAATAATGAAGCTGTCTAAGGCAAACCAGAGATATGGTGGAAATATTACAGAACCGCCAATCCGCTTATCGCGAGTCGAACGCCAATGCTTCCGTTATTCCACTTCACTCCTATTTGGTAAACGACTTCCTTGCTGTTTTCGCGTTCATTTTCAGGATGCCGTATATTCAGGTTCTAACTTACAGCTTTCCAAACCTGAGCACACTGTCACAGTGCACCAACTTCGACCTGTCCGCCTACAGTGTGGTCAGTACTAGTATCCTGGCATGATCCGTTCCCGTCCACTACGTGGGATGGTACTGGATTTGTCACTCGTAACTCCTGTTGTAGAGCCGTATGGTTTGAACCCATATTTCACATGACGTAGACCAATTACATTCCTACAGTGAGTCGTGGATAACTGGAAGAAAACCGAGTGCACGGGGGTGCAGTCTTTCTCCCGTTTTTGGGTGGTCTCAACATAAATGCTTGAAAGTAGTGAACATGTCAGATGTATTCACAATAAACTGAAACCTGTAGTGCAGTTAGTACAGTTCTTCATTGTTTCATAAGAGTTTGAACCTTCGTTGTGTCGAAGAGGATGAACGCACATGCCATCTGTTTCACACTTCCATAGCCCTATCAATCTGAACCAGCCAGCAGCTGTTGCAATCAAATCCCTGTACTTCAAGCTTGTCTACGACTACCATCTTCACAAACTGCGAATACAGAATGCGATCAGAATGCACAACCATTACCGCAAAGGCAAGAACTCGGCGCTACTTCTGAAGTTCATCCGACAGCCACAGTCCAACCAACATTACCATACCTTCGACTATTTGGGTCGGGAATGAGTTGCTCTGAGATAATGGCTACCAGCTCGGACACATCTGCATTGTCCACTGTGCCGGAAGAGGAAGACAGTGGTTTAAACAATTCCGGTCATAGTTCTCCACCCTGTGTGTGCCGGCCCGAAACATCCCTATCCGCAAACAGTTCGCCTACACTCAAGACATCAACATCCTTGCCAAAGATTTCATCATACAAGTAAGTCCGGTGATACACTTGCTTTGTCGTTCTGAATTTCCAAGTCGTAATGCGTATGGATAACCAACATTCCATGGGGATTTGCGTGCTAGCAACGGTTGGACCAACGGACATTTGCGCCTAGTTTTGACGATACAAATCGCGTGCACTCAGTCAGACTAGTGAAAATGTATATCCGATGTATCCCCGAAATAATGAGATCTCTAGGCCAAAATCGAGAGGCCTGTTAAAGACAATCAACCATGTCAAGCACGAGCTGATTTCCATCCAGTGTGAACCAGGGATAATGTACAAACTAGTTTGTTTCCGGCGATGACAAACAGTTTACTATTATATATTTTTGCAAAGTCATCTTTAAGTAGAGTATTCCACCTCGCCCTCCCAACATTAATACCCCCTCTGGTGGGGATAATTCTGGTGAACTCAAACAGTTTTATTGATTGCACTTGGGAATTTCGATATTTCAGCGGACATTTCGTCCTGTAAGTGAAACCAACCTATACTGAATAGCCGAGATCCACGGTACAGCCGCTTCATCCTTGTTACATCTCACGATAGTCCAGGGAGTTTCGAACCCGCGACATTTCGGTTCATAGTTTGAGCACTTAGCCGTCCGGCCACGAGCAGCTGATCAGCAGTGTGATTAACTTGCACTTAGACAGGATTGAGCACTACTCATTCTTCGGTCACGCGCTTTGACCCCGTTGAAAAAAATTCGCAAATATCTTCACACTACCAACACTCTGGAAGCAGCTTAGAGGAGGAATAAAATTCCTTCGACGAGCGAAACATCCATCTGAGAAGCACCATCAGGTATATTTCTAAGTACTTTCGTCTGCTGGATTCATGTCAACCGTGTGAGCTAACTCAGTGGCCCGTTGCACGAATCCAGACAGAGATTTCACGCCACTAAGTACGCCGTATTCGAACGCAGGAAAATGCGTTTCGTAAATTCGCTAAATATTTCCAGTTGCACACCGATTTGGTTCTAACTGGAGACTCACCTAAATCACAGCTTTTATGCTATGCTACACAAAAGCCGCTTCACGTTCTAGTTGGAAAGTGATCCTCACATGATGAAGGTCAGACAACGCGCGAAGACCTTCGATGACCGACCGAACTGCCTTCAGCTACTTATTCAAGTGTTCAGTGACTGGCTTCAGCGTCGACAGTTGTTTTGCACACCTCGTCAGTTAGTTTATACAGTAGACATGTAACGTACCTCTGAATCGCTTCTGGAAGACGTGGACTATTGTGACAGCGTATATTGGCCCATGATAAACATCTACATTATGGGAACTAAATTTACGGTTGATAAGTGATCGTCAGTGGTTATCAGCATGCGTTCGTGTCTTTTAAACCTAATTTTTGGATAGGCAGTTTCTCGGATTGAAGTTACCATGGTGCTATGCTGTAGTAAGTTTGGTTTTAAGGCTACTGCTTACGTTCTGAATGAGCACTACTGCATCCACTAGATCTGGACGCATCACTGAACTACTCACGAGTGAGCTAGTAGTTGAAATATAATCGATGTTATTCCAGCACCCAAGCTGCAGGGAGCTCCATCGAAAGGACAAAAAGCGCTAAATCTGCCTCTGAATAGCTCATTTATTATTCCATTGAAACTTTCTGTTTTACAGTCCTGAAGCGTCTCAACGTACTGGGCTGTGCAATTCATCTACTGACTCCAGCTCAGCTTGCCCTCGACCCAACCGCAAGGTGAAACGTCGTCGGATTCCCAGGCCGCCACCACCTCCTCCGCCATTGCCTCCTCCACCTCCACCTCATTTGAGTCGATTTTCACCCAGACAGCAGTCTCCAAGTTCCAGTGGGCTTGATGGCGACGATACGTCTGACGTGGATCAGAACACAATACGACGTATGCCGTGTAGGGAACAACTTATAACTCAAGTGGGTGTTTCGTCTCCGTAAGTCAAATGAATTAAATCTGGCCTCGAAGTCCTAAGTCATTCACCCACCCAAAAAGTTTAACCAATCTGCACATCTAAACGGAGCTTGTTACTCATGTAATGGAATTCGTTTGCATGCCTCTGCTCCACGTTCACCTGGAGCACAAGACGTGTTCGCCTCGGTTATTCCTTTTTTTCACAGAGTTGTATAAATCTGCTGAAAAAATCCTCAGTTCCTGTTGTCGCACTGAAAATTTATAATAGTGAAATCAATAAGGAGTATCTGTGATCACTTACTTGGGAAAGCGGTGACCTCGTGTGAGCTGAGAATCGTTGTTAATATCGAATTTGATGGGGAAAGTTAAAGGATCCCCACGCAGGGACGCGTTTTGGTTGAAGCCGGTGTAGGCCACTAAATTCATTATTTCCGGCCATTTTGTTTACCACTTGTGTGCATTTAACTAGAATTTATTTCTGAGGGCAAATGAGGGCGATTGCTACCTAGAGCGTAAACGGTCACAGTTTAACTATACCACACATGGAGGCACATGGGGCACTAACTTGGACGTTTGCATCTTGTTTGGTTCGTGACTAACCAACGGCATGCTGCTGGTCCACTGCGCTTCTCTCACTGATTTCCGATTTGTAGTCGTAACTTTTAAACACCTCTCCGGTTGTCACGATTCAGAACTAACGGCCCATTTGTCACTCGTAATTGTTGATGTTTCAGTGTGAACGCTGAAAGGAGCATGGATGGTCGGTCAGACCAAGTGGCCACCGAGGTATACTCGACATCCCGGCGTTTTGAATCCCTTATGAGCTACTCATGAGTAGTACGTAAAATAACACGGATTTAAGTAGGTGTTTTTCGGTTGCACAAAAATCGTGAGATAACTTGAATTTAGGTTTGGTTATCTGATGTATGATCTGAATGATGGCCGTTGGTCCCGTTATTTTAATATTCCCATCCATATTCCAAAACAGATAGTGCGGGTCGATAAATCGATTAACTTTACCAAACGTTTTTTTCTTCTTTTCAGCGAAGTTGAACCAATGTTGCACTCAAACAATATTGCCATACAGAGTTCACACGTACCTACTTATAAAGAAGCACCCTCAATTCCCACAACGAAAGATCATGCTCGAGTAGATGAGCAGGGTTTTGGTATTCGGCTAGATCGCAGGTCTTCCGCTGGTGTGAGTGATGAGGCAACGTTCTCCTCGCGGTGCAGCTCAGCCTCAGACTTACTAAAGCCTGCTTCAGTTCATACTTCTGCGCTTCATTCAGACGCCGATCCTTCCAGCACTGCAGTGTTGCCTGCTCATTGGAATTCCACGACGGACTGCATACCCGGTTACACTCCACAAGAACTGGCCGATGCAGAGAGATCGCTTTTGGCAGAACAACAACAAGATAACTCATCTAACCGAGGCTCTGAACGCAAACTGTCCATGGATGAGGAACGTGCCTTTTCAATGAAACCTCCTCCACCGAAACGCTCCCCCTTCACAATGCTGACCAAGTAAGTTTGAGCTGGTTAAACACTTTTCTTGATTATTTTTTGTCGGAGAAACTTCATTTGCTCAATTTCTGTCCGATTCTTGTAGACTATCTTTCTTGACTCCGTCAAACAATGCAGACGGCGTAGAAGTCTCCGGTTCGGCAATCGAGGCCACCTCGGGCGGTGGTGGGGGTCGCAACCATGATTACGATGGCGGAAGCAGTGCTGGAAGTGAGCCGGAGCACGGAGCAATGGGGTGGACTTGTGGAAGCAGCAGTAGCAGGGAAGGCGTTACGGGCAACGTGTGCAGTTCCGATAATTCGAGTACTCACCACGACGCCAACGATCGGTCCTCGTTAAGTGGAGCGGAAGACGATGCAAACACTCATGCTGCCGCCGCCGAGGATGAGGTGATACACCTGACTGAGCTTCTGTCCAAACGAAGGGAATCCGAAGCCAGGCGTCATCTGATGCTGGCCGAACTTGAAGCTGACATAGAACGTGATCATCGCTTGCAGGCTGCAGCAAATGCCATGGCCTTGGCAGCATTCAGTAATCTTAGTCCTAGCAAGAAGGCAAGGGTCAAAAGTTGTGATACGCACTCGGCCAGATGTGCCAGGCATGCACAAATCCAAGCAGGTTTGAAACAGCAAAATACCGTACAAGGCCAAAGACCATCCCTCCCTGTAGGGATACAAGAAGAAGACCTGTTAATATCTCTGACAAAAAGTAAGACAGTCCAGTCCAGTCCCCTGGCTTGGGACATATGCATTTCCACATCCTATCCCAACATACGAGGCACATCCAACGCATAGCCTTGATTCGGCTGTTCCTTGGTTTAGACGTAATACACTACTCATAAAGTTGATGAAAATTATTCGACAGCCCACGACCGCTTTCACCCTTCTTGGGGCTCATCAGGTAGTCGCAGTCCCCGAGTTTCCGTCAACCTTTTGTTCTACTTGAACCCAAATTGCACGAAATTAGCGAAATACACTCATTTGCAAACAAATTTGATTTTGCGGGAGACTCACCTGGAACCCAGCTGAATCACTCGTTTGTGATGTTTTCAAGGAACTGAATGTGCTTCACCAGGCTGCCCGATGTACATATCTCAGTGGGTAGACACGTCTTCACAATGGAACACTTTTTGGTCGATCCTTCAGGTTCGTAGACTCCTCCAGACTTCTTGAGTAATTTCTCCTGGCTGAAAGAAACTACTTGAGAAGATAGGGCTAGGTTAATCGCTTCTGAGGGCACTAATCCAACTGTTTGGTGTTGGCACACCAGAATACTCCCTGCAAGACACGTAAGCACCATTACAAAGCGATTAATGTGGACACAAATTAAACTAATCCCCTAATCCTGGGAAAATGAACGTAGTCTTTTCGTGCTATCCATTAGAAAACTATAGACACAAAATATATGCATCTGACACTATCCCTCTTTTCTTTCTCGCTCTCTACCTCTTTTCTGTGTTCTTATTTTAGCTCAGTCTGGTTTGGGATTCAGTTTGACCACAAAGCCACTAAAGTCCTTATCAGGTTCTGGACTGAACAACGTGGACGTGATGACAATTTGTGTGAAAAACATTCTTCCCGGTGGAGCTGCTTTGAAGGATGGTCAACTCCGCCTAGGGGACCGCATTTTAAGGGTGCGTCATGTGTCATCTTTGTGATATATCACTATAGAATATGGTGCATAAGAACTATTCAACATCAGTCACATTTCTGTCCTTATAGGTTGATGACCAAGACGTCATGGGGAAAACCCAAGCACAAATTGTTTCCATGCTCCGCGTGAAGCCAGTTGGCAGTGTGGTAAACCTTTTGGTTCGCCGTCAACATCCTTGTTCCTTAACTGTACCACGACATCTTGTACTGAGCTCGAGGCAATGTCCTGGTTGTCTGACTCACAAATCCGCGGATGCGTCCGTCAAGCCATGTCCGGACAATTGTTTGTACAAGCGATGGACACCGGAAATGTACAGACACTTTCGACCACACAGACATTCGGAGAATCCGGTAAATCGGATTCTTCCCTGCTTTCCAGTGTTTCATTCGGCCTCCAACACAACTACCTCTCTTCCACCGGTTGGAAACCACACAAACCTACCTCCGGACAGTCGCCCAACGGAACGTCCCGCCTATCGATGCGCCTCACCGACTCTTCCCGAACGATCCTCCTACTGGATAAACGAGTTTCCATCCATAGTGTCAGTTTCGAACTATCCAGTAAGTGACAAACCGCGAATTAATACCGCATCACCTGAAAACTGTTGCGGGTACGGGATAACCATAGCGGTTTTTGGGTCATCGCTGAGCGCAACGTGATTTCGTAAGGTTCCCGTTACTCCACCATATTTGAAAAAAAAAACACTCTCCGAAGCAAGCAGACAAGCTTAGTGTGAACAAAAAGGACCAGAATCGTGGCTAGATATGCCGGGACAACAAGATCTTTAAAAATGGTGAAAGCCATGTTGCTTGTCTCCGAGTAAGCGAGTGTTTCACGCTGCTCAAAGTAGTAAATGCGTGGACTAAACATGATCAGTGGAATTTAGCTGACCGACAAATCAATAGGGGTACATGTGAATCGACAAATCGATAATAGGTATGAAAACATTATATATAGTGGCGTACAGTGAAGTAAGAAAATTTATATTTTCTGTGACAGGTCGCTATAGGTAAAGCGTAAAGCAACTCCACCTGGGAATCTGGTACAACCGTCATGTCCGAAAAGCGCTTCCCCTAGGTAAATATCACACAGGTGTACACTCTGAGATGAATCACACCGACCATGAATCGATCCCAAAAGTTGATCCAGCAGGGTCACTGAAACTGTTGAGAGTTTAGATTCCATGTACAGGACTTTTGAATGTGAAACTGTCACTCAGTTATTACGCTTGCTGATATTCCATCAGTTGCTCGCTTGATAAGCTGTCACGCGAATAATTCTCACAGGTAGCCCCCACGAATAACTTTCTGCAACATACCCGTTTGGTGTTGAATTCCAGAGGAGTTTCGATTCATGGAGATTTCCTACGCCTATTCAGGAATCGCTATTACAAATTATGACGGAACCATAGAGGCTTGGCCGGTCGTGCGTAAACTATTCCTAGCAAATTCGCATCAAACAGTGTGCGCCGCGTGCGGAGAGTATTTTCCATAACTAGCAATGGCTTCTATTGTTGGTGTCCATCCAACAAACCTATTGGTCGCACTTATCAGTATTTTTCTCTGCACAGCAGCCTGGTATGAAGGTTTACGACACAAAGTAGTACTGGATCCATTTTTGAAGCGATCCTTCCTCGGAGGGTGGCACACACTAAATAGCTTCAAACATGCTTTTGTGTACTTCCTAGCGAGGGACAATCTTCGAGGGAGTATTTCCAAGGAGGAAGGGGTTACTGTATAATTATTTCTGATATCGTGTTTGTTCCAACTGTTATGCATTTACTGCTCACGTGATTTACACGGAATTAGGAGGATTGAATGATTACCTTGAGCATGAATAATTAAGTGGAGCTGTGCGATGAAAAGTTTGAGAACCACCACAACATGGTGCACCTCTTTCGGTATAAACTTACCTTATCTGTGCAGATGGCTGAAGACAACTTTTATGAGGCTACTGATGCATTTTCAGTAGTTTGTACGGGGTACGTTTCCTCGCAGCCTCCTACCATGTCCATCGAATTTCCCTATCGATCCCGAAAGTCATTACACGCGTAATCGGTAAAGAGGACGTCGTGTGAAGCCACTTTCAAAAAGATATTTTCTGATAAATACATTACAGCTATCTTCATGAACACATAGGTAATCCTAATGGAGATTTCGTCCTGTAAGTGAAGCCAGTCCATTCTAAAAAGCCAAGAAGCACTGTACAGCTGCTTCCTCCTTACTGGGAATCGTCAGCAGTGCACATCTCAGGGAACCCGCAGCCTCCCGGCTAGTAGTTGAACACGTGACCGTTCGGCAGCTATCGGTTTGATTAGCTCTCATTTAGGTAGTAGTAAACCCCCCAACAAATGGACTGGGGAAGCTAGCCGATCGTGACAGAGCGCTTAAGTCTCCAAACTACTAGCCGGGAGGTTACCATTTCCAGATTCCCTGGAGTTTCGTGAGATGCTCACTGCTGACGATTCCCAACAAGGCTGTACAGTGCTCCTCGGCTTTTCAGAAAAGATGTATTTAGATTCATTTACAATAAGACATCTTCATTAGAAACTCCTAAATCCTACCAACAGTTAATCATTCATGTTCTCCGTTCATCAATTTTCCATCCGTGCAGTCTGGTCACCTTTTACCGGCGGGTTTTCGTTCAAACGGGGTTTAGCATGAATCACGCATGCTCATTTGTTAGCGTTATCCAGTTGGATTTTCCAGGGTTCTCTACATCGCTTATGCACCAACTAGGTCTGAACTATATGAGACTACTCGTGACCGCTTCAATGGCCACAGATGTTTACCTTGAAAGCCTTCTTCGTCCACTCGGCAAGCGAAATACACTCATTTGCAAACAAATTTGGTTTTTCGAGAGGCTCACCTGGAACCCAGCTGAATCTTTCGGTTGTTGTGATGTTTCCAGGCAACTGAATGTGCTGCGCCAGGATGCCTCATGTTTCAGTTGCTACGATATTCGAGATATCGCGATACATGTATATACGTAATGCACTACTCACAAGGTTGCTGTCGAAGAATTTTCAGCAACCTTATGAGTAGTACATTACGAATAACTGATGCACTTATCCTCCGAAAATCCTGAGCACTTTGCTTTGCTGTCAGCTAGCTGAATTCCTCAAAGAAAGAGAGAACCCCGCAAAAAGCGGCAATTCTAATGCTACTGAGCGAGTGCTAGCTGAGCATCGCTGGTGAAAACTAACGGGATGCGGAACATTGACGTGGATGGATTTCTTCATTTAGGTAGTAAAAGGAGCGGAGCGGTGGGATGACTGGGGAGTTAGTTCATGTCGAACGAAAGATAGATTACTGCCGGTTGCTTTGAAGCAAATAATGCTTCCTTTTACGAGGAAGTTTTGGCAAAGAAGTGAGTGGGACAGAATGCCTGGTTTTGTCAATCACATCGATCTGTTTCACCTCTCCTCCATAGAATTACAGTCGTACGCAGTTTACGACGTTTAGTAAATGAAGAAGTTTCTCGTTATCTTTCATCACTCAATTTTCACCCCCCCTCCCAATCTTTATCCTGCCCAGCCCTATCCGGACGTCTTCATTCTCCGTTTGGATATTTCCCTTCAACCCCCATGTGGAGCCAACGTTCCGGTAGCTACCTCCACAGCCAACCCCAGCCCAGCCAACAGGAAATCACCGACGGACGACTCGAACACTTCCGGTAACGCATTTTCACGCCACATGCGATTGGGTGTGAGTGTGCGAGAGGCCAACTCGTCTCGAGCCTCCAAGTTGGCCGATAAGTATGACGGAGACCCGGAGAAGATTGGCAGTCTGACGTTAGGCCGTGCTGACGAACTGTGGGCAGGAGCAGATTCGGTCTATGGCGGGATTTTGGTCAAAGGCATCATTGAAGATGGTGCAGCCCATCGGGTAAGTAAAGGTCACGACAAATGCCACAAATTTCCAGGGCATTCCTGTAACTCCATGAGGTATTTACACACCTTTAAGTTCACGGATGTGGAAAAGGACGGTTGGAGACTAGTGCACGCAAGCGAACTAGTAGAAAAGCAACATGTCAACCAACTCACAGTAACCACACATCGATAATGGCTCGGGAAGATTTTCTGTCCGCACCGATAGGCAATTTTGAATTGCTTCTGAGTGCGCTTTGTTAGTTGAAGGGACAATGGATTTGGTGGCATTGTCTTCAACCGTGCCTTCTTTGCGGGCATGTTGTTTGACTGCAATTCGGTTAACTATGCGCTGCTTCTTTTCACTTGCCTCCTTTTTGTGGTTGTGGTACACTTCTTTTCTGTGATCCACAAATAAGCTACTGGTCCTTTTTCTGTGGAAGCGGCCTGCTTAATTTGATAAACGGATTCTGAACGGATGCAATCAACAATTGAGGTAGGAGCGTGATTGGATCCTTAAGAGTACAGCCACGTGATAACATGCTTTCGCGTTTGAGCAAATCGATTGGGTGTTGATGATTCGGTTGTGTGGCCCTTTCGCGAACCAGCACTTACAGGCTATTGAACACTGAACCCCTTGCCGCTGCCTATTATGAACAACCGGAGAATTTGAAATGAGGAACTAACTTCGTGTAACCAGCCCTAGACTTATTCAGGTAATCATCTGACGGGTGGTGTGTTCTACTTGAATGACCGTTGGCCCTCGTGGAGGACCCGATAAATACCAAGCCCTGTTTTAGCATGTGGTCGGATTCTGAAGGGCGCAGTCGCACGATCGCCTTTGTTGTTCTTTAGGCTTGTTCTCCGCTAGGATGAACGATTTTTCATATAAGCCATCCCTACTACTCACTCACACACACACACACAAGCATACCAGTGTCGGTTGCTGGGTCAGTGTGGCGAGGTTAGTGGTGGGTACAATGGTGGTTGCAGGTCAGACAGAAACACACAGACGTAGTAGGTAAATGAATGGGATTAATTATCAAGCTGTCAAATTAAACTCACCACTGACAAACACTTGTTTTTTTTTCACCAGTGCCTATGGTAGACGACTAGTTTTCAGTACCATTCTAACGTGACCCTCTATGGTCCTTTCAGGATGGACGCCTTCGTGTTGGCGATGAACTTCTTGAGGTGAATGGTGTGTCCCTAGTGAATGTCAGCAACCCTCTTGGGCTGTTGCGCTCGGTGCTCCGTCAGCTCACATCACCAACTAAAGAGCCACAACAACAGGTGCCCACAACTACCTCAAAGTCAAGCGAGGTCGTGGAAAAACCAGCCGGTAGTGAATCTACCCTAATCCCCGTCGTGCAACTCTTGGTGGCCAGACAGACTCGACATCGGAGATCTGCATCCGGACACACGGTAAGTGAAGTCACCTGCATCACGGTTTATGTTCCGCTTTAGGAAAAAATTGTCCATGGAGTTCGCTGAATCTCTGGAGAACCAAATGTTAGTTTATCAAATTTATAGATAACACTGAGAAATGGCGAAACATCACATAGTCAGTTCATCTTGATGAGAACATGAACAGTGCCCACACTGGTCGCGAAGGCCAGTGTGAAATTCCTACCTTCATTCCCCCGTGCTCGTGTTGGTTACGATTGAAAGAAAGAACACCCCTGAGTTTGCGGTTGCTTATCGACCAACACAAACTAAGCGGTTACAATTTATCAGACATGAAATTTAAAACCTCATCTGCACAGTTTTTGAAAGGTCAATTTCTTCAAGCATCCACTTGAACTTTTGTGGAGTTTGCCCTAATACTAAACAAATACTACAAAAGGGTTCAGTATTTTTCATATCAACTTCCCATCAGATGCATGAACGGGGCTTTAACACCTGACCAGATACTACTCACATAGCATACACCTTTACACCATAACCTATTGGTTGCTTATTAGTAGTGTGATTCGCTTTCATTCGGACAGGATATAGGGCCCCTCGCTCTTGAATCATACAATCATGCAATCCGGTTTCTACTCGTTTTTCAAACGACAAATTCTGGGGGGAGGGGTGGAGGGAATATCCAGGTGAATTGGTGAGATGTTCTAATTTGTGCGCGTGTTGCTGCTCAAATCTGATGGTCAGTATCAAAACGGATAGAGAGCAAAGTGCGTTGGCATCATTCGTCGCATCTCCACTCCATATGTTAATTATGCAAGGTCAAGCGCTGCTTGCATCCTTGCCTTCCGTTAGAATTTTTTACTGCATTTGTCGACGTGGGATCGCACTTTTCCACTCATTGTATTGACTGAGTAAATACTGAAGACTATTGACTCTGTAACCCGACAGGTCGAGACGAAACTGTCCTGGGTTTCACAGCCCTACCTGTTAAAATTAAAACCTGGAACTAGTTGTCACGGAATTTGCCAGAATGAATTTAAAGTGTTCCGCTTTTACTAAGCATGCCAGTTATTGAATGCATGTTTGTGGTGAGGAGGACTTTCTCAAGTTACATAATCATTGGTAGGGGATGAATGCTGAGGCGTATCACTCAAAGTAAGGTGATACTGGTGACGTGCGGTAGAAAGTATGTTGGTACACAGCATTCCAGCCGGACGTTCGGTCTACAGCAAACGGACGGTTTGATTGCACTCGTTTGTCACCACTGAAGGTTTCTTGGACAGTGAGTTCCTTAGGTGCTCCACTGAGAAAGCCGCCGAATTGCCCTATGTTTCACTGCCAAACGCAATACCGCGTGACAGAATAATCAGTTGCAACGCAAAAAACTGTCAGTACACATACGCGGTTGATTCTTCCGCTGTGCCACACGGTGTGGATGTGAGTTATTATGCGTGATTGTGTAGTCCCGTGATTCGCTGCTTCCATCGAATGCCTTCCTTTGTTAAAGCAAACACTTCCCTTTTGATGTGACGCGAATTAAGCAGAATTATTGATTCTAAAGTGCGCTATGGGTGTCGAAATTCGATTAAATGATGTCTTCAGAGGAGGCGCGGCCAAAACGCAAACTCATGACCGATGGGTCATGGTCGTCGTATAAAATTTTCACAAGCAGCCTCTGCGAAGGGCTAACACGAAATTCCAGGAGTCAAAACCATTTGAATGCGGTAAACAAACTTGCGAACGCATGGTTTTGCGAACAATCGTTTTCAATGAAGTCTCAACTAACAAGTGCGTTTATACGTGTGAACAATACATGATACCTTGGAGTGCAAAACTGCCATCTAAACGTGTCGAAATACTGCATTTTTGAATTCCTGTGCACAGAAATACTTGTGAGGTGAAATATAAAAAAATATAAAAAAACACTGTTCGCATATCCAATAGGGTGTACTTGAGTTCGCTGGTTGAACTATGTAGCTATACAAAATGAAACATGACAACTCATCGTCAAGGTCATATTCGCAGCTGACGGCCATTGGTTTGCTTCCCTTTGCTCCGAGCTGCGTGGTTTCTGGTCCGTAGTGTCTCTCCCAGCGTTTCTTAAGGAGTAACTCTACTCTCTGGAAGTGTAGAAAGAGAGAGAGGGTATGTGGAGCAAAGTTACTGCCTGGGCTGTTCACTGAGCTTCGCAATTTTGTTGCGAACATTTCTTCACCCATCGTTATCAACCATCAGTGCGGATCTGTGCTTTGGTGGTTGAGTTTATATACATGCCTGTGAAGGAGATTATTTTCGATTGTAAATGGTTGCCCCGGTTGGTGGTCTTGCTCTGATTGGTCGACGTCCAGGAGACTTTTGAACTTGACCTCTCTGATTCTTTCCTCGTGACCTATGCCGGACACGTTCATTGGAGGATCCTGTCGTTTCATCCATTGTTCTGATGCTCCTCCGCTAAATACGCGGTATTCGATTCGGTTCGTGACCCCTTGCTCGTAGAAATGCTCGGATGGAGTTTAGTTAAACGTGTCGGTTGAGGTGAGTTCGTCGTTGGGTACCATGCTTCCAAAAACTCCCGCACGCCAGAGTATTTGCGCCTCCCATACTGAAATGATGACCTTCCAGTTGTTTATATACTGAAATCCAAGAAAGTAAATCATGACTTCTTACGGCTCCATTCAGATAGTTTTCTGTTTTTCTAATTTAGTGCCTGTTGCATCCACTACAGCTTATCTGATAGGTAACATCGTTTTGGTTGTCTTTTCTGGTTCCGTGCTTTGGTTTTGAAATCAATTTTCTCAGAGTTGCACTCAGATTGTGAGACATCCATATTTCATATGAATGCAGTATTATTACTTCAGTTCACATGCATCCAGACGTGGGGAACACCATTCGTTTAATTGTCTGTCCTGGCCGTTGTTCGTGATGGAGAAATACACTTTCCTTCAAGATTCTGATAAAGTTCCTTATAAAGTTCCGTGGCTTTGTGGTCCTTGGTCAGCATCATCATCAGCAGCAGCAATATCTGTGTTCACACTGATGCCTCGCTACCATACAACCACAACGTTTATTTAATTATGCCTAAAGTCCAAAGGAAAGAAAAGAATGGAAGAGGGAGGGACCTGGTGCAGGCCTATTGCAAACATTCCGCGGTGCCTACAGCTCCAGGCACTCAACCAGACAATCTGGAAAGAAACTGACTGCACGAACGGCACTGACATCGATTATCCACCACTTCTTGTAATGTTTCCAGCCAAGTGTAGGGGGTCACCCTAGAATGCGACCGCGCCAGCATCACTTAAACTCTTCGTAATCTCCTTCACAGCCTTCCGACAACTTATACGTTGTCCACCTTGCAGTATGCGTCATTCCGAAGGAGGCACGGTGAACAACACTCACCCCGGTAGACGATGTTTCGGCATGCGCAGCACATGGTAATGTGTTTCTGCTCTGCACAACAACCTAAGTTACCAACTTTCTCCCCTATATCTAACGAAGCTAATGAACAGACGGTGGGGGGTCATACGGTTGTTTTCACTCTCGTGGATACTTGTGTATACTTCGCACATTCATTCACCAAACTTCTATCTGGGCAACCCGAAATTCGGAGTCATGCCTGATCTTCACTGGGTGCACTGGAGCATGTGTAAACAAGCCGGGAGAACCTAAGCCCGTTCGTTTCTGACAGACTTGTTGTGTCATCAGAATACAACTCTCTGTGTATGCGTGGTCATGCGTCTGACAGTCAGTATCGTTTGTCAAGAATAGATTAACGGCGACACTTCGTAGTGAACTAGTGAACAGTGGCTGACCAAGCTCATATTTCTGTCCAGGAAGACGCACTGAAACCTCCTGCGTATCACTATCCTGAAGTACGAGGTAGAAAGCCTTCAATCACTGAATTATTGAGACCGTATTTAATGGAGGAGTTTTCCAGCGTATGTAGAATGCTTCTGTCCAGATGTCGAGACAGATCCCACACTTTGCAGTGTGTGGTTCTCATTCACTTTCGGAATGACGGTCAACCTGATATTTGCGAAACCCAACGGTTACACTAGAGATTTCGCTTACAGTGGCCGATCAAAGCATGCCACCAGGAAGCATGTCTCTGCTGGGGCTGGCATCGTTTTAGAGGCATCATATACAAACCATGGCCTCTCTTAGGCGGAATCCCTGTTTTGTGGTAAGGCTTCGGGGTTCTCAACTTTACTGAGCTTCGAATCTAGAGTTTATCTTTTTCATGAATTTTGTTTTTTGAATCATGTTAAGCAAAGTTATTTTCTCAAAAATACAATTTTCCCCAAAGAAGTCATGTAAAAATAACAAAAGACGGTACTACTGCCCAATGTCATCTTGAGTTCGAAAACGCCTTACCCCGAACGTGTTTCAGCCACGAGTCGAGTTTATTGACACCCGCCTTATCTGTCCAATATGGCAATCTGAGTTGATCGGATCAGGGCATTTCGGGAGCTGAATTTACGAGTAAAAAACCTATCGAATTTCCGTGATAATCATGTCCAATTGACAGTATTGCACGCCTGAGGAGCTACATATTAAGAGGTGGGTTATCAGGTTACATGGTAGAACTACACACTATGCAGTGTAAGTCTAACGACACACACACAGCCTGTTCGAGAGTTTTGTTGGTCTGTACAATCTTCGGGAAGGGAACTCCGTCGATTACGAATGGACGCGGATCAACCGAATCGAATGTTAGACGCATGCAACTCACCACTCACTTGACATTGGGTCGGTAAAGGTGAGATGGGACTGGAGCGCTACATCAAGCGTCTGCGATGGAACCAAGCACAAAATCCAAATCAAAAAGGGAGTACGGTGACATTTCTGATCATTTACATTTCAGCATCTTACCGACACGGTGTATATACATTCGAGCGTGAGGGAGTGGGCATTCGTGTGTTTATTTCGCCTCATCACTGTCGTGAGAACACCAAGTTCAACTCAACTTGTCAGCTGTTGTTGAACATTCAGAGCGGACGTGAGGGCAACATGAGAAACATGTTTTCAGACACAAGCTAGTTAACTCATCACAGCACGTACCGGTCACGGATCGGGTTGTGAACACGTACTGGGGCCTCACCAACACCAGACAAAGCAGGCCAAAAACAACCTGAAGTTACTTCAGTCTCACTGCGGTATAACGGCTACTCTATCAGCCAATGAACATCTGAATAAATGACATGATTTCCCCAGATCCATATTTCATAGCATTACTGTCCAGAGGTGACAGACGAAGGAAACGGCAACTGAATTAAACGCTCCCAAGAGCTTTCAACGCTGTGATCTCTATGGCGCAGAGCACAAGTCAGTCAGGACAAACCATACTGTTCGGCTGTCTGGCTACGACCATGTTGTTTACAGTGCGTTAGCGTAAACAAGTGCCGTGAACTACCGGAGATACGCTAAACCAAAGGGATTTGCAAACACCCAAAGTAATTCAATACCTGATGGGTCCGCGTTCAGCACAAATGCTCATCGCTTGCTGGATTGCAAAGAATACAGCAGACCTAAGCATTCACTCACTGTCGTTAACTATCGAGATAGATGGGCTAAAACAGTTGCAGTCCGGCGCTACAAGTTCAGTTTATGAATCACGGGACGATGTAACTTAATGGTATCTGGTTAGAATGTTTCTTTATGCTCGCATGAAATAACCGAATAGATTGCATTATATGTAGACCCTTAAGGCAAGCTCTGAGAAACGTCGAAATTTACGTGAACCCTAGAGAAACCACTCTCCTCAAAACCATAATTTATGAATTCTCTTAACAGCAATAATGACCAATTTAAGCAAATACTTTCATCTGCACGCAAATTTGATTTTGACAAGAGTCTGAATTGAATCCAGCTGAATCTGTCGGCCGTGATGAGACCCAAAAAGGTCGAAAACGGTCGTAGGCTGTCGAAGGGCTTTCAGCAAACTTATGAGTAGTGTACTACGCCTAACTAATGACCGGTTTTTGACCAGTGCCTAGATTCGATCTTCTGGTGCTCCACCATTTTGTAAAGATGACATATAGCAACCAAAGCACTACTGTATCCCTACCTAGCATCATCGTCATCGATAGCCTAGCATCAGTGTTACTGACGGTTCACCGTCGTACAACCGCAGTTTGTTTGAAGGCTTTACTGTGCAAAAAAGAATACAAGTTGGTGGGGAAGGGATTTGGTACCTATCTACCACAATCACTCTGGGGTACCTACACCTTCAGACAATCATAATCATCATCATTATCAGCTGTAAAAACCGCGTGCTTGCCGACAGTGGTTGTAGCTGTCACAATTTCGTCCATCGATGATTTGAGGAGGTAGAGTAGGTAGCTGCGCATTGGAGGCGGGAGCTGACAAGTAAGTGCGTAAGTACAGCACTGTCAGTGGACTATCAAGTGGGGAAATTGGAAAGGGAGCTATGTATTGAAGGCAATATTTTGGATGCACGAGCGCCATTGAGGGCGCGACTGGGCCATGTCCGACAACGTCTCTTAATGGCGATCTGTCCCATTTCGGGGTCTCCATCTAGGGAGACGGCAATGATCAGCGCAGCTGAGTTTACCGGTAATGGCTTTCATTGTTTGACCTCCCCTGGTTCGTTTCCCCCCTTCGCGTGGTTCTGCAAAAAGAACCCTTCGAGGAAATCGGTTGACTGGCATACGGAGCATGTGGCCAAGCCAGCGCAACTTATGCAATGTGACCAGTTCATCTATCGTGGGCGAGTTATTTCTTCCGAATACCATTCGACGTATTTCAGCATTGCTGATCCGGTGTTCCCACCAGACTCGGGCAATGCTCCGAAGACATCGATGGTCAATCTGCTTGGAAACTGACGAAAAAATGCCATTGACACTGATTAGTAGCCACATTTTACAGCATCTCCAATCAGGGATCACGCGGACATCATCCCGGAAGGCGTCCGCACCGACAGCACCCAGACATTTTCTAATCGACTTTACTCCCCTCTTCCACCTCCGCTTGCACCACTCTAAATTAGGCATGGAAAAGAGCAATCTCTTTGGCAAACGATGATTTCCTTTATGAGAGATTATTTTGTAACTTCTCCTGGTTACCACGTCCCCCATTTAGTTCTGCGACGAGCAGGGCTCCTCTTAAAACCGGGACTGTTCCATCCCTACTTTACGAAATTTGCCATTGGTCTGATAGGGCAAATACCAAATCGCTACAGGAGAACCAGACGCCTCAGAATTTTTTTTGGAATTTGGGAAGTTGTCATAAACGAGGGATTCAACTGGAGTTCATTTGGGTCGCTTGTCGACATCGACTTACTTCGCAACTGATTGTCTCTCACCACTTGCGCGTACCGTTTGGTATCCAAACCTGAAAAAGAGGGTAACGGTAACCAGGGCAAGACCCCGAGATGGGTGGAATCGGTAGTGATCCATTGAAGGGCTTTCTGCAATCTTATGTGTGGCGTTATGATAAGAAAAGGGTACGGACTCTGTTTTACACTGCAAACAGTCTGCTTGGCTATGGAAGCCAAATTTAACTGGTTCGGTTACCTCTCTTGTGCAATCCTGGTGTTATTGGGCTTGATAACTGTATTCACCGTGAGAGACGGTAGTGTCATGGTTAATGGTTCTGGTCACTTTGATGAATAATTCGACCTTTTAGTGAGCTGAGACGACAACGACTGCATGGTGTAACTATCAATTGTACAGTAAAACCCACATTGTCGATTCATTCGAAATGAAATGGTCATGTAACACACTACACATAAGGTTGCTGAAAACCCTTTGACAGCCCCCAAATGCTTTCGCCTTCTTGGGTATGCATCAGGTAGGCGCAGCCTCCAGTTTCCGTCAACCTTGTTTTGAATAAGAACGCCATAAACGAGAGATTCAGCTTCAACTCAGGTGAGCTTCCCATGAGAATCAGATTCGTTCGGCTCAGTAAAAAAGATCTCATAGGGCGCTGGTCAGCTGACCTAAACACCTTACGGATAACCTGTGAAGCCGGGAGAAAGCGAAGCCACACGATGCTTCAAGTAAGGTTTTCTGAAAGTACATTCAAAAGGCATGTGCGCCTCAGACCACAGACTAGCTTTGCGGACCCTGTACCCTACCTTTTTTCAGCACGGACTACCATACGAACATTCTGCTTGGGCCAGACATCAGCTGGTTGACCTCGATTCCGGACATCAGAGCTGAGCTTAGCGTTCGAATAAGTTACTCCAGCCACTGAGACATTGGTGGAGTGACAGCAGTGTGCTTTCACTCCGCCGAACGTTGAAAAAGAAGCCCATATGCATGCAGGTTGCGAGGGTGGGGGAGGGGATGAGCGAGTAATCTGTGGGAAACATACGTTGAACTGAGGCAATTAGCTTTCAGTATGAGCGGGAAGGTGGGATTAGTCACCGAACTAAGTAATGCAGACAGAAAAATAGGTCGAATCGGTGTATCAGTGACAGTTTAGTAGGCCGGCCTCATTCGCTTGACCGGTGGAAGTGGTTGGTCGATCTGTCCAACTCTGCGCAGTCGTGCTGGCCTCTACAATCCCGAACCCAAGTGACCACAAATTGCACTTTACTCAGTCCTGGAAAGTGCACATGCTGGAGGCCGAAAAATCATCCGACAGAAGTGGATGTGTAAAAAAAGCCCTGGCACTTCTGTAGCCGGATTTTTTTCGCACGATTGTTGAAACGGTGTGACGTGGCGTACTTTGAGGTAGTTAGGCCCGTCGCTTCATGAGACTATCAACGAGGAAGACTTAGATGGTCAGACAATTATTGAAACGACTGTTGTATTGACGTGAAATACACCAATTTGGTTTTAACGGGAGCCTCATCTGAATCCCTATTTTATGGTATTCTTTCACTTAGTGTGCTGCACAAAGATAGCTTCGTGTTTTAGTTGGTACGATGTTCAATATATCGCAGTATATTTTCTTGACTAGTAAGTTTGTTGTCGAAATGTGCCCAACATCCTTATAAATAGGGAGTCCCCTCAAGAAAAAACGTTTGCATTCGTTTTGAGACTTTACACTATTCAACGACAACACGATTTGCTGGTTCCGACTAAGTGTGGGTGTTTCTGAGGTGCACCCTGATAGAATGACTGGATTGTTCTGCCTCCCAAATGTCACTCAGACCTGTATGGCACAATGCGCGTATAAACCTATTGATTGCGTCCAGTAATCCGGTGGGCCACGTCCAGTTCCGCGCAAAATCCCAAAAGTCGAATCGTTCAAATGAGGCTCTATCAACAAATGTTATATGCTATGTATACAAGAGCAAAACGACAACGTAGTACAAACCTCAAGTCGTGGATTCACACTTACTTCCATAAATCGGTTTAATTACGGCTGCCTCCAAACGGAGATCCTGTACACTTAAATCAGGTGGGAGATAACACGCCTGCTTAAAAGTCACACTGAATCAAGATAAAGAGGTGAGAGACTGACGAACGTTACGAGAATGTACTGAACTGGCCGCGCGATGTCAAGGTCACAAATTAGAGGAAGGGATACAAGCACACAACGGAAAGAATACAACAAGAAACCCCGTTGTACATAAAAGAGAACCAGTAAAACCGTTCTACAAGAGTTTACTAGAGGCAAATCCTGTTGCAAAATGGGCCGCACACCGAATATCAAATAGTTTGGGTCTCAATGACAAATAAAACTGGGATATTCTGATACATCAAACGCATTATTCATACCAGTTTCGCTCATTTTGTAGTCCCGCCTACGAAGCCAATGGCCATGTGGTGAAAGACATGGAAAGACCACATGGAATATCGTACTTGAACAAATTATCAACACTGATTAATGAAACAATTCACCATTGTATCATAAATGCTGTTGAATGATATGAGGACTCAACTTAAAGGAAGGACAAACAGCGTATGACGTGGGACGACTCGAAGACCACGGAAAACGTCATGCACTGTCTACCTCGTGTATCGGGATTTTGATCTATCACAGCATTCCAAGGTGATTTTGCATTTTGAGATAAGTCTAGTTCCTACGGATTCAAGTTGCCCATTCGGCTAGAGGGCTTTTCAGTCGTCACAGGAAACTAGGGCTTTCTTCTCAAAAAGTGATCTGTCTCATGGACGGTCCTTGTCGGGTGGGACCACTAGTGTTGCCAAGTTCATGTTTCACTAGACTTCCTGATGGCAACAAAATCCTTTACCATTTTTATGAACTGGCTCTTTGATGAACCGACGAGTTTCTCCCCCATACACATACAGCTTGCATCCAATTCGGAAGTGTGGACTGAAGCATCCTCAACCAGTACCTTGTTGACAACCACAGCATGTCTCGCATCCCATTCTCAACCACAACATCTGGCGACGTCACATAGTTCCACCGGAAGTCCGAATTCCACCGATCTCGGCGGAGCTTCCAACCAAGTTAGCGGCTCCAGTCATGCAGTTCAAATCGCCGCCGATGTGCATTCACCCCGACTCACGGATGAGATCAAATCCGATAAGAAATTGAACAACTGGGAGCGCGAAGTTCCAGAACCTCCGGTTCGGAATAACCACCATGTGGGTCAGACCAGATTATCCAAAACGGGGAAAGGAATCGAATCACACGTCAAGCCTCGATAACATTTTCCCGTCGGAATATGGTGAAAGTAAGCATCAGTGTTCATTTTCGGTACACCCATTAAACAACGCTGGTTCCGTATTCTGCTACTCACAGAGGTTTCTCCTCTGTTTGACATTTCGTCCCCTATCAATGAGAGAAAGTCTCTAATTCTATCATTATTATGAAACTGTTGTGGACCACAGTTTTCTTAATGCCTCCCCAATACCGTGAACCCGAGTCTGGATAGCCGCTTGATAGCCTGATGCGCTTAGCCAAACCAGAAAAGCCAATGAACGTGCGAATCAGATGATCTATTGATCACTGACACGTACAGGCGTGTCGTATGAAGCCGAAAACGGACTGTTTATCAAGTTCACGTGGAAAGTTCTAGGCGGGCCAAAAAGTGATACTAAAAATAGAACTCATCTGTCAAGGGCAAGTGAAGAACAACCAATCAAATCTGTCTCAACGAAAACGATTATTCCATTGGCAGTTGTGTAGTCCAGTTATGTTCGGAGCTGGTTCTTCTAATAGAAACGTATTTGAAAGCTAGCTCCGCCTGCACCACACTCAGAAATAATCATCATTTTAGGAAATGCGTGTGGAAACGTTTGGCCTAATTAGATGAAGATGAATGGGGTATGACATCACGTTTGAGTCATTTTGTTTATCAATAGAGACTTCGTCCTGTAAGTGCAGTCACTCTGTGCTGAGAACCGCTGTTTCATTCTTATCGGGAATCATCAGCAGTGTATTGAATTAAACTTACCTATAGGTCTTCTCCCTGTTGGAGCGGCTTCTTCAACCGTTACTCTCTCTCACTTGGTTAGACTAGTTAAAAGAATTTAAGCCTCCCCACTTCCTAGTCAGTTAACCCTTCTCCCCCTGTGCTGTATCCCACCCAATACTCCAAACTAACTTGGACTCAGATGCCGCGCGTCGTTGTTTGTGCCGGATTGGATAATTGACGAAGTATATCAGAAGGTTGAAGCTCCCAGCGAAGACAACAAGGGGGGGGGCATGTTAGGTCTTAGGAACATGTGATCTTAGATCAGGGAAACACCACCTTTCGACAGTTGTTGGTTCTGAACCCAAGAAGACGTGGGACCATCTTTTCAGGCTCCCCACACATCATTCGTGGACTCTGATTGGTCAGGACTGCTTATGACCAAATCAGGTCTGTGAGACAGTCATATAGAGCTCTACCGCTTTATCAAGAGTCTTGGGTTTTTTGAACGAACAACTGATAAGTTGGTATGCGGTGACAAACTTAAGCAAGATGTAAGCACTATGTATAACTCTCCAACGTCAAGGTGGATGCCGCGAGCCAGAAGTTTGAAGCGATATCCCTCTAAATGACTGAAGGACCCACAACCACGTTATGGTTTGACAATGTTCAGTGACGCCGCAATTTGTCCCACTTCTACTCTAGTCTCAATATTTTTTGATGGTGCGTTATTGAGAGAGTACAACACCATTTCAACCAACGTAAGGGGGGGGGCAACTAATGAGAATCAATGGAACAAAAAATACCACGCAAATGGGTCAGGCATTCACAAGAACAACATTACTGGTGGTCATTTCTCAATCAGTCTTGATCGGACAGTGGATGAATGACATCGAATTCCCACACACCTGCACATAGCGGTTCCGACGGTCACCAGTTGTGACCTCACAAATGCCTCCTGACTCCGGCACTTGATATTTCGTCCTTCTGTTGATTCTGCTTACTTATCTCCTAACGTTCAGTTTATCGGTTACTAACTCACCAAATTATGTCACGTACAACGCCTAATCCTTTTGATACAATTTCTAATGCAGTCGGGTTTTCTACCCTGAAATCGTCCAGTTTACTGGTGCCACAGTGTCGTGAAAAAGCTTGGGTCAGTAAGCTTTCGATCTCGCGGTCGGCAACATGCCGCTCGCACTCCGTGTCACATCTGGCTGGTCAAGAGCAGATTACTTCAGGGCTTGTCTGACTCTTTTAAGACCAGGCAAAGAATAGACTCAATGTGCGGGGTCTGAATGCCCCAACAGATGGTTACCATGTGCTTGTTCTTAACTGGCTTGATGGATGATACGAAAATGTGTCTTGATTTAGACGTAATACACTACTCATAAGGCTGTTGTAAACTCTTCGACAGCCCACGGCCGGTTTCGCCCTTCTGTATTGGGCTCATCGGGTAGGTGCAGTCCCCGAGTTTCCGTCAACCTCATATTCTGCTTGAACTGAAATTGCACGAAATTAGCGAAAACTAAGTTGGTATGCAGATGAGTGTATTTCGCTAGTGTCTTGGTTTATTTTTTCAGCTTTCATTGCACTCACTTGTGTGTTAGCTCACCTTATTTTGTTGATAGTGTGGGGACACTTGGAAATTTAAGTCGAGATTCCGTCGTTGAAGTGAAGTCATCCCCATACAAAAATGTGAATAGGCATCCTTGTAGACCAGGGAGATTCGAACTGCCACTCTCCGGGTTGGTGGTTGAGTACCAAACCGTTCGGTCAAAGCGGCTCATCACAAGTGGGATTAACTCGCACTTAGACAGGATATACCGCCAAGTATCCTTCAATCACGAAATCCACGTCACGTGATCTCGTGTTGGCTGGTTGTTCGAGTGATGACGGACAGCCACAGTGACCTGAACAACAATACTGATATGAGGAACGTGTGTATCGGGTGTCGTCACGATGGTGCTTTGCCGAGATCAAGGAAGCATCACAGTCACAAGTACCGCGGCCCGGTGGCGAACGATACAATAGAAGTACGTTGTTAAATAATGCCTAAAAAAAGCATAAACACCTGCAGAGGAAATATAAGTGGAGCCTACAGGACGCGATTTCGGCCATTCTTAATGCCCCTCCGGAGCGTCTCTACTCTTTATCTAATCAATCAATAATCTTTCCGATCTTAAAGGGTTGCTGTTTCGGTGACGTGATTTCACACTAGTGACCTTGAGCTTGTAAGATCCGTCATGCCGGTCTCCATCTCTGTGAGATTTTAAGAGAACCACTCTGTAGGAAGCGTTTATTTTGACAAGCACCACAACACGAATGAATGAATGGGTTTTCGCATACTAAACTACTTTGTTATCTCGATTGGATGTAGCTTGCTGTCTAAACTTAGTCTGATGTGGGATGTCTGTATTCTCTGTCCAACAAATACCAGACTGACGTTTTCGAGAGAATTGCTATCAGATAAAACCTCTCGCTAGGAATAATCTGTAGTATGGAAACAAGCCCATGGGTGTCTGGTTTCTTGATATAGTGACCGAAACGATTGATGCGAAAGGGACGTAATCTTGATGGCAAAAACAATGAGTACGTTTTTTGCCACCCATTCTTTGCTGAAACAGTAGGGCTTGTGAATCACCACAGTTTGTGGTCTTGCATGGTTTTTTTATCAGGACACCTGCCTCATTCTCAAACGAATATCTCGTAAACACTTACCCTTGGCTGGCGATATTATATCACTTTGAGTTCCAATTTGTTTTCTGCGAATTTGTGTCACGCTAAAAGAATGAAGCAGTTGTTTTTGAATCCAAAGCCTACCTAATTAACGTTCATAAGTTCCCTGCATTTTCGTTTCAGTTCTCAATCGTTTGGAGCTCACCGGTTCTTCAATCAACGCTTGAGAAGATAATGTTCAACTGCCGTGTTCATAGTGCAATACGGCCAGTTTGTAACTGTGTACAGTGCCGTCCATCTCCCTTGAACTGTCTGAAAAATTTCTCAGAGAAAACATTCCCAGCACATGATATTCAGCAGAGGAATGTTCCTCTCAAAGACTATGTCGGAGCATGTTTGCCTGTGTCACTGAAGAGGTTTATCCAAATTCTTTCTTTCAACCTCCTCAGTCAGCTTTATTTTATGCATTCAATCAGAAAGAAGGTAGTACAACCTTCCAAGCAGCTCAACAGCTTACCTGACAAACAAGAGGAAATTGAATCAGCGAAACCCTACCCTGCCGCCACTAGAGAACTTCCCATTCGCTCATTTTCGTTCATTATCGATCAGGTCATTCGTATTTTCTTTATCATCCACATCATTATCACCTTCGTAATAATATAACCCTGAAGCAGCACCCCATGAGATTATCTAGATTCCAGAGACGTTTCTTTCATGCGCAAAGTCTATCCCTTACATTGAAATCGCGTCACCGGAAATTTCACTGATAACACATTCACACGCTGAAAATCACGTGACCTCTCTTTGTTCACCGTATGTAGTTTTCTTTTTCTAATCATCATTTTGATTTTAGAGTCAAACAACTATATAGCGTCTTCTTAGCTAATTATTCTTGGTAACCAATTGATTTGTTAACAGTATCATAATTTTCACCAGAGTTTGTCTACTCCCCTAATCTGCTATTCCTTAACCACACCTTCGTTGCTCACTTACTCTCACGGGGCCGCATTTTAACCTGGGCGGTTCATATTCCCTGCCTTAAAGACATTCAACATGACAGCATCCCGCCCCCGCGCGAGCTCCGGAAAATCCCACTTTTTCTCTTCCAAATCTACCCCCCCCCCACCTCCATTCATGTCTTTTTTTCCATACCTATTTCGACTCCTCTTGTGATTACCATCACTACTACTTAATTCATGTCAGTAGTAGTGGCAGTAGTGATAGCCACAGTCGATGGAAATGTCACCCAGTAGCCCTGCATATAAGCATGTTTTTTTGTGAAACGTGCATTGGGCCGAGTTTGTAAATAATACTGCATCATCTGCTGTTCACATAGTTGTCTGTAGAAGACAAGAGACGAACGAACATCAAATGACAAATACAAATTCATTGTAATATGGAGATTATGTGGTTTCTGTTCATCTGTAGTCGGGGCTGCATGCACGTCTGACGTCAGGTATGGTAGATTTTTGTGTCTTCAACTACCAGTTTAGTTTGAGTTTAAACGGATCAGTGGATTCATTTTGTCGTAAACTCTAGGATGTACGGTACAGGCTATTTTCTCGAAACGGCGCATGGCGGAACGGTGCTTTTGGGAGATTTTCAGCAGAATCGCCATCGTTAACCTGTAGTAATTCTGTCTGGTATACGTGGCCTCAAACGGTAACTGTTGCTGAGAAGCGTCAGAATTCTGAACCGCATTGTCTGATTTGGTTTGCGGATCCACCGACGTTTCCGAACCCATTCAGCCACATGTGAGATTTTCTACCAGGCTGGGAGCAAAAACCTAGAAGATACCTCATGAAGTACATCAGGTCTAATGGACAGAACCGACACCTGTTCCGTCCATGTTTGTTCTTGATTGCGTTGTTTTGCGGTGGTCACGCACTGCATCCGAAATGGCAGGAAAGCACGTTCACCTGTGGTTTGCATTCATCGCTAGCAACATGAGGGTTCTAATGCTCTCAGGTTGACTAATTTCGGACCGAAATAATTGTGAAGTTGGGCTTCATGCCACAATGGTTGGGCTCGAACCACGGATCTCCCAGTCAGTAAGTTTGCGGAATCGCAATCAGTACCAGACAGAGCCCCATAACCACGACTTTTTGGAAATTTCGCTTGGCACGAATACTGCATGCAACGTGGCAGATTACCTATTTGCCTATATTCATACATGACTAGAAGTAGAGATGCTCCATAGCAAATCTGTAGATCAGTTTCCCATACATAAAACGAGAAGTAAGCATCTCTTTACATGCCTTTGCAGAAGGAAGTATTTTCAGTCAGAAGGAACCATATCACTGATAATAATGTTGCAAGCTAGTGGCCTTTCCCTTGTTATTTTTAGTATCATAGTAGGTTATGTTCCAACAGCGTGTATCGTACATGAACACCCTTTGATAACCCCCTACAGGTCCTCAGTACTGGTCCCTCACTTGTTGGATCTCATCACATACATGTAGTCCCCTAGTTTCCACCTAACTGAACTCCAAATTATACGTAGAAGGAGTTGTACACTAGCTTCATATTAGGTTAGTCTTGGAGGGGGGGACTCAGAGGAATACCAGCTGTACCTTTCATTTGGGATATCCCTCACCCGAATGTGCTGTACAAAGACCCCAATAATTTTTAGACGGAGAGTGATTTACGATGTCGAATTATCTGTTATTGGCCCAACAAGATTCAGAAACATGGTTGCCAGCCTTAAGTTGTCCAAGAACTCGCTGATTTTACGTTTGGGGGACGGGTCAATAAAGCAATCAGGGGGTTTATACTGCGATGAACGCCTGGATATATTGTAGTGTTTGTTGGGGTTCCCAATGCAGAATTTTGAACGACGCGTAGGTTTGACGATCCTGAATATCAAATGAAAGAATTGAGTTCGAACGGTACTATTTACACGAAGGTAATCAAAGTTATATAACAAACCTCAGTTGTCCACGTTCGTGGCGTCAACATGTGCATCAGTCTACCACTGACCGGCACAGTGCAGTCTCAAGGTTCGCAAACCAAACAACGGCTAGCGGAATGTTGGGTCGGTGGTGTGGGTTGCGGTCGTCCCTTCCGAGGACAGTCACGCGATTCCGACTGGCAGTGCGGTTTCACGGATACCATGACAGAACAGGCCAGGGCAGGCTCAGCAAACAGGTCCGCCGCGCACATCCACACAGATACACACACGTGCTAGTATACCAAGGTCGGACGGGACGGCCTTTGCGGTAAGGTAAATCGCTGGTAAGGATGAGCGAAACAAGTGGAGATCAAAAGTACATGGGCAGATGAATGGGGGCCATGAATTCAAGTTAGACAGGGCGAATCTCCCGTCAAAACCAAATTGGTATGTAAATGAGTGTATTTCGCTAGACCCAATTATGTTATTGCGGTTGAATACTCTCTGGAATCTTCCTTCCTGCTCCCGGCGTTTACTTGTTGCAGCCGCCTACAAACTATCGCTGTAGCATCACCACCGGATTTCGCCCGTCTGGAACTCCCCTTCCGCCTGAAAATCGGACACGGTTTCCTCAAAAGTACTTTAGCATTACCATCTTTGCTTTACAGAAAGTATGTGAAACGTAGTTTCTCGGAGCTTTTCGTAGTTTTTTTACTATATCTGTTTCCGACCAGTTAGAGTAGAAATGAATGAACTGAAATTGTCCGAAACAATGGAATTAAGCGGAATTTGTGGTCAGGATTGAGGCTTACCGAGATTTATCTTAGTTAGTTATTTACTTCGTGCATTGAATTGAAGTTGTGGCTTGGAAAATCAATGAACGTTGTCCTTGATTTGCTTATCTGACTGTTGTATGCCACCAGCGAGATTTCCCGCATAGTCCCACCCCACTGTTGGCTTTGGTATCGTGGACCTGTGTTCTATTCGTGATTGGCAGTGTCACGTGTTCATCATGTGACAAGGTTATATACTTCTACCGCAGCCTTATTAAGACTGATCGACACAGTTTTTGTGAGCTGTCGTGTAAGTTTTGTCCTCACACAGTTCAAGCCGTGACCGACACAGGCGTAACCCTGTGAAATGAGATGGTAGTATGAAGCGCTCGGGTGGTTCTGTGCCAGGTGAAGTCATTAAGCTAACCTGGGGGTGACGAAGGATGAAAGACAAATGAATAGCAACAAGATAATATGGCACACCATGGGTAACGGTGGAATCTGCCTTCGTGGCTTCGGTTGGTGCAGTGGGATCTTTCTACCCGCCCTTTTGTATCACCATGACAAAGGTAGCGTCACGAAGCTGCGTAGTGGATTATATAGTCTGGATGGTATACCGAGAGATACAATTAAATAATGCTCCACCCATATATGGCAAACAACGAAGGAGTCGTTGTAACGACAGTCGGTCTAACGGGGGTAAATTTGCAGATGTACGGTTTAACCTAGACAAATACCACACAAGCAGCGTCACCGCAATTTTCTATGTGATGCAGTAACTAGATGCATGGTGATCGAGGGTGACAGCCGATTAAGCGGGCAAAATTTGTGGTAGGGTGGATCAGAGAGCACTGGTTTGTGCATCCTAGCACATGCATCTTTCAAATGCTTTTGAAAGCTACACTCGAAACTTTTGGAGAAGTAACTCCAGGATCAAAATTCCTATCTTCGAAAAGTCAGGTCTTTAGAAGCGTTATGAAATGGGTCTCAATAGAGAGTATGTATAAGCCAGTTAGACTCAACGTGCGCGCTGCTATTGCAGAATATGATGTAAAATACAAAGGGCATCGAAATGTTTCTCCAAGGTCAGTAGATATCTGATGATTTATTAAACTTCGGTGACGAAAGCAGACCTGGTTTCAATGAACCAGTCCAAACAAAAGTAAGGTAGCATGGGACGCGATTTGGTGTATAACTGTCCAGGCTAAGTAGTACATGAGTACTTGAGTGACGTTGTATACTACTGATGAAACCTGCGAGAAGTGTCTGATCAAGTGTCAAAACGCCGTCCCCGCATCTGATGGAAGGCTGATACGGAAAATATGGAGTCCCGTTGCAGTGTTTGTTGATTCCCGAGTAATACTCAAAAACGTCCAGAAAAGTTCAAGAGTACGCTTGAGAATGTCCATTTTTCAGGAAACTCTGTGTAAATAAAGCTTTTGCTTTCGTGTCTAATAGCTTAGTTCGTGTTGGTCAATAAACAACTCCGCACCCAAGGTCCGTCTTTCTTTCACTTAAAGATCACCCCTCTTCATGAGAAAGTGTCTTATGGATGAATATTGTTACCTGTTATGGGCCACCTTGTTCCTTTTCTGATACCACGTGCGCGTGCCCAACCAATACTCAGTTGTAGCTGTATGTTTGCGACATCTTATTTCAGTGTGATGAACT